>VZUI01065311.1:0-10918 GCA_013401135.1 Cettia cetti | reverse complement strand
TAATAATAATAATAATAATAATAATAATAATAATAATAATAATAATAATAATAATAATAATAATAATAATAATAATTTTAAAACCCAGCAGAAATAGTCCAACAAATCTTCCTGATTCTTTTTCGTTTGTGGGTAGTCCATGAGGAAATAAGTCCCAGTTAGAAATTATTCAGCTGTTCATTCATACAAATATGGGTTTTGTTTCGGATCCTTCTGAATTTCCCTGGAATCAATTCTACTCCAGGGTGTTCCCCTTGCACTGAGCCCCTGATTGCTTTCCCTGAGGTGGGCTCTGGTTAAGGATGACAATTTGGCAAAGAGAATTTGCCAGATGATTTTTTTTTCTTTGGGTACAAATCTTAATGCCACCATTATTGCATAGTCACTAAAGCCAGAGTTAGTAGAGATTTCACTGACAGCATTTTTAGATTTCTTTGCAATGTAAAAAAAAAAAAAAAGGCTTTTTATAACCTCAGAAAAAGTTTAATAGTTTCATTCCAAGATTCTCACACACGCTTGTTCACAGTGTTTACTGGACAAGAAATATTAACGGTGTCTCCTCTATCACCAGGATGAACAAATATGATTTTCATTTATTTTTGTGCATAACTTTGTGTGTCCTGTTGAATTATTGCTACTTTTTTGACTCAATTTATGATTCAACTGCAGAGCTTTTGTATCTGGACTTTTCCTCACGTTTACATTCTCAACCATGTCATAAATGAGCTGAAAAGAAGCAAAACCTCTTCTCTTGGATTTTTAGAACTCAGACTCAGAACCAAGCTGGAGAAACATTCCCGTGAGGACTCAAAACTCAGAAAATAAACTGCATGGATTCAGCATGAATTATTTCCAGGCTGTTTAAAGAGATCTGATAATTCTGGCAGAGCAATGCCTGCAGAGGTTGTTGGGCTGCCTGGCCAGGGCAGCGATACACGAAGCAAAAGGAGGTAATTAAAACACATTTGCCAGAAAACAGCCTGGATTTCCCATGCAACGTGGAATACTGGAGACAGCAGAGCTTTTCCTTTCTGTGCTCCCCTCAGCTCCTTGGTTTTATCACCTCTCAGTCAGAGGCAAGCAGGACAATAGACATTCTTTGAGAAATTCTCTACAGGGGGACACACGACGCCGAGGTCTGTGGTGCCAGTTTTACATCTCCTTAGGACTTGTCTTCATGGCAAATGTGACCAGAATAGCTATTTTGGAATTAGCTTTCTATGGTGTCACTATTCCAGAGGAAAAAGATTTTATTCCAGATGAATTACCCCGTTGAGGAAAGAGCTTGCTGTTTTGCAGCTAAAACACGTTGTGTGTAGAGCAGCACATGGTAAGGTGCAGAGAGAGCTGACAGAAAGAGGGACAGATGTGACAAGGCCACATTAATGCCACGCTCAGATCGTGGTCAGATCTGCAGCATCATGTGGGGAAAACCAGAGTATTCCTCCTTAAAATGTGTTTTACTAAAATACCTTGCCCAGCACAAGCTGCTCTCATCAGAGAATGGGTGAGAGGCTCCTCCACAAGGATCTCAGCTGTTTCAGGTTAGCTTTGGGTGGAAGAATTGCTTTGTATAAAATTTTACCCCTCTTTGATTAGAAAGGAAGCCAGAATTCAGAGCTTCACCTAGAACTGCGAGAGTGGTGGTGAAACAAATCCTCCTTCAGGTGACCTCCCTTCTCAGACGGGAGCTGGGACCCATCCTGCCAGGTTGTGTGTCCTCAGGGTGAGCACACCTCACTCAAAAGTTGTTACAGTCCCTGAAATAAATATTTAAGATGCCAGTGGACAAAATATGCGCCCCAGAGTTCGGTGGTGCATCCAGGTTTCTCAGAAATTGCCATCTTCTCATGAATTCCCCCACACCGTCACCTCTTGCCAAGCATTGTCTTTTGTGTGGCTCAGTTCCCTCCACGTGCATGTTCTGCCCTGGATTTAAATTGTTTTGAAGCCTTTTGGCTCCACTGGGAGATTGGTCCCCCCTGCTTGGCACTGACCTGCCTGCAGAAATATCCATCCTGTCCATGGTGGAGGTGCTGATTCTGGATTTTTAACTGTGTATGGTCCATGGGGAATGATGAAAGCAAATAACACAGGTTCAGGCAGCATCTCTGAGCCACAGAGGCTTCGTATCAACTGCCCCAGAGGAGAGATGTCTGCATGGCTTCTCCCAGTTTGATGGAAAATAAATAGTTTTAGCTTTTTAGGGAAGAAAAGTGCGAAGATGTTCCCTCCAGATCAAGTATTGTTGGGGAAATTGGTCCAGGTCCTGATCTCAGACTGAAAGATGCTCCGTAAATGCAAGGGAAAATCAACCCTACAATGGATAAAGGCCACTCAAGAATTTGTGGAGAGGGGGAATATCTTTTACTGGGCCATCTGATATGACCAGAGCAGAGCAATGTGCTTCTGGGTACTCAAGATCTTCTCATCTAGATTAGTAAAAATTAGGAGAGATCAGACAAACGAAGTCTGCAGATTAGATTGTGCCCTGTGGTGGTGAAGGGTTTGCAGCCTCCCATCTGTGACGTAGGCTGAGCCTTATCTCATCAAGTTATGCTCAGAATGAACCTCAGGGGCCTTTTCCTGCTGCAATCATTTGTCCAGGTCCTAAGGATATGGATGGATGGCTCTGGGGATCACAGGCTGCTAGTCCAGTCTGTTACAAGACCCATTCCCTACCCAATATGTGGATCAAATATTGGCAAAAAGCATCTCACAAGGGTTGGGTTGGCCCTTGGGATGCAGGGATTCAATCCCTGTGATGCAAGTGCAACACTGGGGGAGTTATTTGCTGTGGGACCCATCTCACAGTATTTACCAAAAATTAATGTCTAATCCAAAGTAGTCTTTCAGGTTCTGTAATTAATTAGAGGGGTCTGGTTGTCTGGAAAGTGATTTATCCCAGTTGTTGGGGGTAGAGTGAGACTCTAACTCGTGTTGTGGCACATCAGCCTCGCTGCAGCAGCTTTTGCAGAATGAGACATCTCCATCTGCCTCTCCAGAAGGCAGCAAGAGACTCAACACCTCAATTTTAGGAGGCCAAAGCAAGCTGGTTAAAAAAACCCCCAAATCATCTTCTGGTTTCTTTGTGCCACTGCTCCTCACCTGTAAAATAAAGATAAGCAGCCGCTGCTCCAGCACAGAGAAGGTGTGGATAGAGATGTGTTGAAGAACATGAGGTGTGTGCTGCGGTCACACAGCTGAAGCTGTGCCTGCCCATCCCTGGAAATGCTCCAGACCAGGCTGGACAGGGCTTGGAGCAACCTGGGTTAGTGGAAAATGTCCCTGACCATGATTTGCTATCACAGGAATAGTGGTGGAAAAGCATGGAGGACTGCTGTCACCACAAAACTGATGGATTGATGCCCAAAACTGACCTCACAAGCAGGTCTGTCCAGCACTGTGCTGCCACTTTTGGCCTCCTGAACCTGATGGAAAGGTTGATCTAAAAACCTTGTCAACACAGAGGAGCAAAGAGTCTCTGCCACTGTGGAAGCACTTCTGGTGATGGGCACTTTACAGCCTACAACAGACACTGAAGATCCAGGTACCAGAAAATCCCCAAAAATTCCCCTCAGAAAATTCTCAGAAAAGAATCTCGCCTTTCCCCCAGTCTAAAACATCTCAGCCTTCCTGGCTGAACTTGGTTGAGCTCTAAAAACATGAAGAAGCTTCCCCTGTCCAAAAGCCAATGCCCAGAAAAAAAATTAGGGATAATGGAAACGCTGCACTTCAGTTCTTAAGGTGCCAGGAGCAATGGGAGAAAACAACACAGTGTGGAGCAACAGTGCAAGATGCAGCTCATTTGTGGCACTTTTTCTTCCCTATTATTTCATCCTCTGAGAGGAAAATTCCAGCTCAAATCCCTGTGCTAGTGACTCTTTGGGTTTAGAGCCTGGAGGGATTTACAGCCAGCAAAGGTGTGTCTGGATGGAGACATCAATGCTCGGCTCTGAAGCTCTTGAGAAGGATTCGTGTCATGAGATTGGAGAATTTGGAGGAATTATTGACAGTCCCCCTGAAGGATTGAATTCCAGATCCTGTTTTAGTGCTGCAACTCTTCTCTTCAGCCAGATTTTGTCTTGGAGGACTGCAGGGATCAAGCAGCCCTCTGCCCCACTTGGACCTCTGCTGCCAAGTGCTGAAGAGCTTCTTCTGAAGCCTAGTGGGAGAAAACCTTCTTTTTCTCCCAATATTTTGTTTAGGAAAGGAAAAAGCAAGACCAGATTGATCACCACCCTTTGGATGTCCTCTGAGCTGAAATGAGAGAGGACTGGGATGATAGACACAGGCTACCAGCAGCTTACAGTGAAACCCTGCATTTGAGGCACCAAGAAGAGATCCATTGTCCCAACAGACACATTTTGGCACATTTTTTTGCCCCAAAAGAATGGATGGAAGGTTTTCTATTGAAGTGGGAGATGTGGCAGCACATGATGGTGCTTCACAAGGACTCAGTGGTGTCAAATTTCTGAAGGGACAGGTTCTTCTCGAGACGCCCCCTTCCAAAAACACCTCCCCAGACACATCTCCTGCAATTTGCTGCAGGAAATCGTTCAGCCACCAGATGTCTCTCCATGCTGCCCCGGTGAGCAAGGAGGACAAACCTGGAAGCCAAGCCATATGGAAAAATGCTTCTTTATAGATTTGCACTCTCATTTTTGTTCAACCAGATGCTTGGAATTGGTTTTCCACCATCTCGCAGGGTACTCTGCCTCAGGGCTGGGGTTTGAGGTCTCTCCAAGGGTTGAGAAGGCTGGAATGAATTGTCCCTGGAGCTCTTTTTGCCCATGAGGTCACTGTTGAAAGATTAGTGCTAATGAGGTCACTTTGGAGGTCAGAGGAGATTTATGGAAGGGATGGTCTTTAATGAAGGGGTTTCGAGGTGAGGAGTGTCCAAGATGGAGTGGAGTAGCCAAAGAACTTCCAGCCATGAATTTAGAGCATGGAGAACACACCTACAGAAGACTCTGCTCCAACCTCCACTGCTTCTCCAAGCTGCTGATTCCCAAAATTTTCATCCCTCAGACATCCAAGATTCAAACTATCCAGAGTCTGAGGAAACTTTTGCTTTCTATTTGTTTTGAGAAGATCATGGTTAAAGGCCATTGTGTGAACTGGACACTTCAGAGCATTCCCAACAAATGGGGAATTTCATATGGAATTGCACATTCCTGAGACTTAGAGGTCATGGACATGGAATAAGTGCAAGTCCCTCTGTCCTCACAAATCATGACTGACTTCATTTCCCAATAGGAACAATCATTTAATTCTGCTTGGTGGTCAGTCTGCGGCAGGTTAGGAATGAAATGTCCCAAATTTCTTCTCTTTTCCCATGGAAAAATCCACATTTTTCTTCAAAAACAGCAGTACAAAGTGAGTTTGTGGCACTTGTGGAGTTAAAACCCCCTTAAATTTACTCTTCAAAGTCACCCCAAATTTGGATTTACAGCCAGCTCCTGAATCCAACAGAAATCCTTGTGCAAGTGAAGGATGACAGCTCTGATGACTTTGGGTCTGGAAGAGGAGCCCACTCCCCACCACTGGCACACTGGGAAAGATTTAGCAAGGTGAGGGCTGGGCTTGAACACCTTCAAGGTTTGAATCTTCCTTGCAGCCACAGAGTTGAAATCCAGCTGACTCAACTCAAGCCTTTTGTGCTTCTTCAGCAGCTGTTCAGATTAATTCCATTAAGGATTTATTATTTCATGGTCTGGGCAGACTTTGAGGTCATTTCTTGGCCAAAAATGGAATTTGTTTTGATTTCTTCAGCTGCAAGTTTCTACCTAGTTAGAAGTGGCCTTCACTCTTCAGGTCCTGTGATTATCAAGAGGTTTTCCTTCTTATAGAAGGCACTGTAGATTTCTCAGGGAGAACTATTTTTGGGCCAGGAGCTGACATGTTGAAAGGAAAATTTGATACTAAAATTTATTTAACCCATGCAACACACTTTTGAAACACATGTACAATTTCTTTAGTGTTTTATACCTTTTTTTTTTTTAATGCTTTTTCCGAGTTCCATCTCACAATCGAGAAACCTGCAAATCTGAGGCGAGGCATGCAATTGTGGGAAGGTTTCATCAGCCCTAATTTACACCTCTAAAAGTGAGATGCCCAGGTCCAGGTTAGTCAGCCCAGGCTTGTTTTGTGGTCGAGGGAGAGGAAAGTCACCCCGAGGGGGAGATCCATCCCTCCATCCCTTGAAACAGACACCCAAGGTTGGTCATGCAAATCACTCGCTGGACATGTCCCACTCTCTCCTTGGCCATAAAGATTTGTCAGGCTTTTAATCCTTTTAAAGCCAGGTGAAATGACCACTGTCTTCATTTCTTCAGTCAGACTGAGAGAATAAATCCCCTTTTTCTGAAAGTCATTCCACCCTGAAGTGCTGGAGGAAGAGCAGTCCCTGGTGGATTTGTTTTGGGGACATTTGTGTCCGATGGATTTGTGATCAGCTGGGCTGGGTCAGGCTGTGCTGGCCCCATCTCCTGTCTGTGACACAAGCCAGGTGTGACTGGGGAGGAGCAGGAGAAGAGGATAAATCCACAGGGTGATCCTTCCACTCAACTCCCAGCAACCCCCAGCCAGGATTTCTGATGGAAAAGACTTGAGTCTTTCAGTATAAAAACTCCCCATGTGTCTTTCTTTGGTGAATACTGTCCTGTTGCTTCTTAAATTCAGATAAATTTAAATACCTACAGCTCCCTGTGGCAGAGATTTCTTCCATCAAACCCCATGAGCAGGAAACCTCTGTTTTTCTGTTGTTCTCACCCTAATTACAGTGGATGTCTCCTGGGTGTAATATTATGAGAAATGCTGGGTATTTGATCCATATTCACCTCTCAGCACTATTGTGTCCCAAAGCCTGGCTGCCCCAAGGATTTCTTTGGTGGATTATGCAGGCTTGCACCACAAAACCTGTGCTTACAGAGCAGTTCCCACCTTCTTCATGCCAGCAAGCTCTAACCACCTGCTTGATGAGCTAGCAGAACTTTAAGTTTTTTATTGGCTTGTACTAATTGCAAGCCACAAGTGAAAAAAAGTAATTTCCTTGGCATTACAGGTTTGATAAATGAGGCTGAAAGGTGGACCTGACTTTTCTCTAGTTAACCACTCATTGTGCTGTTAATAATCTGATGTTTTTTCTGCATTTCGATGATTTGCAAGACATCTGCTTGACAAGCAGAGCTTTGTGGGCTCCTTGGGTACAGTTGTTTTTACAGATAAACTGGCTCAGGCAGGCCAGGGCCATGGCTGAGAGCTGGTTTTGCTTATCAGCATCACTGTGGATGTAAACAGAGATAGCCAAACCCAGATCACTGGGCCTGGAAGTTCTTCAGGACAGGGCCCACCACCCTGTGCTGTGTTTGGGCATCACCCAGCACCGAGGGATGGTCTCCAGGAGTGAGGAGCCCAGAGGCACCACCACAAAACAAGGATTATCATTGTGATCCAGGCTGTGATAACAGCAATGACACCCGGATCTCGTGCTCCCCAGCTATCAAAACATCCTAATTAGAGGGGAGGAAAACTAATCCATCCAAGTTGCACAGCCAGTCTTTTGGTCACATTTTATTCCGTGTTTGGAGTGTCTGCTGCCTTTTAATGAGTAACCTTTCTCTTCCCCCAGCAGGAACAGCATCTGCTGCTAAGGCAAGGTGTGTCGAGCAGCCCCTGCCAGCCTGAAACAGCAGCTGGGAGCCAGGGAACTTATCCAGAGCTCTTGAGGACCACTCAATTATCATTCATTAACAAGCCTAAAGGTTAGTTCCTTGCCAAACTCCTCCTGTGTGACTGTGGTGCTTGGAGGGTGCTGTTCCCACTCCGTGGCTGAACCAGGAACAAGCTTCCTTATTGATTTAGCTGCTCATGTCAGCCAAAGTCCTTCCCTTCCCCACTTCAGCACTATTTACCTGTCCTGCCCTCTCCACTTCATCGAGACACCGCGTTGTCCCAGCAGGACACCGGGGAAAGCACAGCAGAGAGAAATCCCCTGCAAAGTCCTGGCACAGCAGTGTGGAAGATAAAACCACCTGCAGGTGTCTGAAGGGGCTGTGGCTCATTGCATTCTGCACTCACAGTGACAATTCTTTGTCAAAAAAACCTCCCCCATCCTCATCCTGGTTAACCAAAATCTCCCGTGTCGTCCCTTCTGTGAACTTGGGACTAGAAGGCAGAGTAGGACCCAAATTGCTTCTTTATTTTTGATGGCCCCTGGAATTTGGGTGTGTTGCTTGTGAAGGAGCTGCCCGAGGAACAGAAATTCCAGAGGAAGCTTTTGTCCTCTGGAAAGCAGCAGTTTGTTGAAACGGGAATTCCAGCGGGGTTGCTCAAGACCAGGCTGGAGTGAGGAGAGGGCTGGTGACTCAGGGCTTCACTCTCTGTCTGAGAGGGAGGGGAGGCTTGGGCCTGGATTTCCATATGCTGCCATAAAGACCTTGGCATTCCCAGGATGAAAGAGACTTCCTGCACAAACCAGCTGCGCTGATTAGCACAGAACAAACAGGTTCAAGGCTCTCCCCGGATTCCTGCATGAAAGAAATTCTCACTGCGGTGAAGCTGGAGCTTCTTCACTACCACCACTCTTTCCCACACACAGAATTGAGAATTTTCTCACATATTCCAGGGAAAAAGAAAATTATAGAGCAAATTTCTGAGGGTTCAAGGGCTTCGCTGAGAAGTAGTCAATACAGCCTTGCTGTGCCTCCTCTCTGCAAGAGTAGATGAAATTTAGGGTGTTGGGATGTTCCTGAACTAGAAAGACTGGCACAAGGACTCAAAAGGTCAGGTCCAGACCACAGATCTGTTTTAAATCACCATTAAAGTGATTTAACCTTGCTGTCCTTGCACGAAACCAGCTTGAAGAGAAACTGAGCTGACCTCACCTTAACACCACCACCAAGTTCATTAGTTAACACTTCACCTGTTGACACTCGCAGGCAAATCCCAGACTGGATTGTAGCCCTGTGGAATGCAAATCTGGCTATGTGCCTCCAAATGACTGCATGATGGGGGGAAAAAAACCCTTCCACACCTGCAAATAAAAGACATCAGTAAGCAAATTCCAAAGCCAGGCTGGGTAGCAATGAGATGGCAAAGCTTTCAGATTTTATTGGGTCACAGTGTGTTTCTTTATGGCCTGGTGAGCTGCTGGTCAGGAGCTGCTTTCAGCTGGATTTCGCAGCTTCAAAGGATGTTGGATTGGTCTGATTGCTCAAGCGGGATTCAACTTGCAGATTAAGCCATCATAATTTGGGTGGCAGCAGCAAAGTGCTGCCTGCATGTGCTCCAAGGCTCTGAGCTCCTGTTACAGCCAGTGGAGATCAGGTTTTCCATGTGCTTGACTGAACACAGGTGTCCAGGACCATCTGTGGTATCTCAGTGTAACTCCTCTGGGTACCCCCCTGCCAGTCCAGAAGGACACGGACCTCCCAGAGGGTCTGTGTGTGCCAAATCCATGTGACATCCAAAGGTTTCCAAAGGGATCCAGGCAGCACTCAGCCCTTATGGTGAAATCAATCCCTCGACTTGCTGTGCACCATAACTGAAACTCAGACCTCAAGCTCAGGCAAATCGGGCTCAGCCACTTGGCTGGAGTGTCTCATGCCTGGTGGCATATCCTGAGGGATCTGAGACATCTCCCTGGAGCTCCCAGACCTGACACAGACCTGCAGGAGACCCATGGTTCCACTGGAGCAGCACCCACAGGACAGGCAGAAGGCTGGAGCTGAAAATGCCTGAGGGCATCCCTGTGCCTGTCTGTGGCTCTGTCTGTGGTTCTGTCTGTGGCTCTGTCTGTGGTTCTGTCTGTGCCCTGTCTGTGCCCTGTCTGTGGTTCTGTCTGTGGTTCTGTCTGTGCCCTGTCTGTGGTTCTGTCTGTGGTTCTGTCTGTGGTTCTGTGTCCGTGGTTCTGTCTGTGGTTCTGTCTGTGGTTCTGTCCGTGGTTCTGTCTGTGGTTCTGTCTCTGGTTCTGTCTCTGGTTCTGTCTCTGGTTCTGTCTCTGGTTCTGTCTCTGGTTCTGTCCGTGGTTCTGTCTGTGCCCTGTCTGTGCCCTGTCTGTGCCCTGTCTCTCCTGGCCTCTGGTTCTGTCCGTGGTTCTGTCTGTACCCTGTCTGTGCTCCTGGGGGCCCCTTCCCTGCAGGGAGTGATTCCCTGAGCTGATCCCCACTCCCTGCAGTCCGTGCAGCCTGTGGGCCAGGCTGTGAGTTCCTGGAGGCTTTGTGTGCCTTGCTCACTTTGGGGGTGTTTGGTTTGCACCAGACTGGGGCAAAAGGCCCTGGGTACAGGACACCTTGCACCATTCCTACGGATCTGGCACATCCCAGGCTGCTTTGAGGTTCTGTTTGTGCAGGACTGGGAAGTTTGTGCAAGGAAAGCAGTTGGGAGAGGGGATGAGGCTCTGCCAGGAGTGTGAAGCTGGCCTTGGCCTGCTGAGGAGCAGCTCGGTCAGTGCTGAGATAAAAGGCTGAGAAATCTGGGGCTGTTCAGCCTGGAGAGGAGAAGGTTCTGTGGAGACCTCACAGCATCTCCCAGGATCTGAAGCAGCTGCATGAAAGCTGGAGAAGGACTCTTCATCAGGAACTGTAGATAGAAGAATGGGAAATGTCTTCATACTCAGAGAGGGGAATTTAAGTTAGATACAGCAGAAATTCTCTCCTGTGAGGGTGGGCAGGCCCTGGTACAGGTTTTCCAGAGGATCTGTGGGTGCCCCTGAATCCCTGGAAGTGTCCAAGGCCAGGTTGGAGCAACCTGGGATCGTGCAAGGTGTCCCTGCCCATGGCAAGGGATTGGAATGAGATGAACTTCAAGGTCACTTCCAACCCAAACCATTCTAATTAATTCTAATTCTAATTCTAATTCTAATTCTAATTCTAATTCTAATTCTAATTCTAATTCTAATTCTAATTCTAATTCT
>VZUI01065309.1:25000-115626 GCA_013401135.1 Cettia cetti | reverse complement strand
ATTTATATTTATATTTATATTTATATTTATATTTATATTTATATTTATATTTATATTTATATTTATATTTATATTTTTATATATACATAATATCTCTTCTCTCTTCTCTTCTTTGTTCCTACAATCAGGTACTCAGTCTCCTTTTTAAATTTATCTGACTGCTTAGAGCACAGCCAAAATCATACCTGATTTTGTTCAAGTTAATAACCACTAATTTTAGACCATAAGGGGATTTTTTGCAGCTTGTATTAAAGATGTAAGAAATCTTGCCATGCAATTCAGAAAAACCGAACAGCCGTCTCTTATTTTAGTGTTGCCAACAGAGAGTACTGGTTATTTTGTTGTACTTTTTATTAGTATTAGTAAGACTATTGTTTCTTCTCAGTAAAGGCCAAAGAATACTGTGATTCAGTGGGAGGAGAGGGTGCTCAGCCACCTCTCATTACAGTCTCTTGTGGCCCCCAGAAAGCCTTCAACTGTACCCTAAAATTCCTAAACCAACAGTACCTGTACTTGGGTGAGGTCTTGTAATACACAAACTGTCTGGACAATTTGAAATACAAGTATATAGAAAAGTAACAGAAAAATGTAACAGCAAGCGACAGAAAACATGATCCCTCAGGTGCCATAGCTGGAGGCTTAGTGGCAGATGATGCTGCAAAATGGCTTCAAGATGAGATATTTACAAAATTGCTTTATGAGAATTTTACACTGCTAATCACAAGGCTCTAATAATAAGTCTTCCCTTACTAATAGAAATCTAAGCACTAGCTTGCATTTTTAGATATTGCTTTTGCTAAACTGTGTTGGAAACTTGTAATATTCCTTTCTCATTTCCAAACACGACTTCATATCTGAAAATTTTAGAATTGCCTTAGCCCTTCTGAATATACTAGAAACAGAACTCTTCATTTGATTAATTCTAATAATTTTTTCTAATCATTTTTAGTCATTATTACTTTTTAACATATATTGGTAGAGCAGATTAAATATTATTTATAGCTTTAATTTTTGTCCTGTTTGGATTGTACAATCACAGGACAAAGTTTGCTATCACTATTATCATATTGTTTTATCCTGCTTCTAAAATTAAAATCCATTCTTGTCTTTAAGTGTTTTATTGTACTTGTCTTTCTTGCTTTGCATTACATAGTCCATGATTAATTCTGTTAGCCAAGTGCATATGGCCTGCTTGGCTATCATCCATTATCTTCATCACTGTTGCCTCAAAATGAGTACTTTATTATTACTTTTTTCATCTTTCCAATTACCAGATGTGCTTTTGCTTTCCCTTACTTTTCCTACTAGACTGAGATCTACATTTAGAGTAAAAGTCCCAGCTCATTAGTCATTGAACATTAAGTGGTTTTTCCCTGGCTAACTACAGAAAAATCGGAGGGTCAGTTCCAGTATTATAGAAAAAAGTAACTTCTGAAAAAAAGAATCAAGAATGTCTGGCTGTTCCTCTAGAAAGAAATCTTCATTTGTTGTCAGAAAATTGGTAGTTTGGTAGATAATTTAGATAAAAGGAAAATTCCCTCTGGAAATCCTGTAACTACGTTTGATTCTAGTGTCTTTCTGGAGTCTCACAGGCCTTATCTAAGCTGAGTTTTGCCCATACCTGCCTGTCCAATAACTGATTTCCTGAAATACATCCCCTCACTATCCCCAATTTTAAATATATATATATATATATATATATATATATATATATATATATATATATATATATATATATATATATATATATATATATATATATATATATATATATATAAAGCCCACACAGCCTGAAAAGGTTGTGGAAAAAAGTCTGTAAGCAGCATCTCTCACTGGGAAAAGCCTCTTGCAAGGTTTCCAGCCCAAATTTTCAGGTTCAGACAACATAGTGTGGTTCAGTGTGCCAACACTTGAACACTTCTCCAACTTCATTCAAACCCCTAACCATGCAATGTTCATTTAGCCACCAGGTTAGCTGAGCTAAATGTGACACATAATAAAACACTTTGACAAAGTAAGGGTAGCTTTTTTTGTTGTTTTTGTTCATTTCATCCATATAATTTAAAGAAAAATACCTTCTTATGCACAAAACAACTGAGTCCACTTCAATATTACTCTAAGTGTCTTAAATACGATTAGGGTATTCATTTTTTGTTATTGATATTTTATAGTCCCATTATTCAACATTTAAAAGAATTGCTAGAGAATATTTCATATAGTGCCACAAACTCTTTCTAAATGCTCATGATTTTTTTCTATATAGGTCTTTTGATTAAAAAAAAAATTAAATAAGGGAATATCTATCTCTCAAACCTTTGTACTGTAAATCTGTTTCTAGGCAAGAACCTAATCATTGCCTCACAAAGCAATGTTGAAACCAGACCTGTGCATGACCTGGGGATACATAAGGGAAATGTTATAAGATAAGTAAGGGAGGAAACTGGCAGACAAAAACACGCTAGCTTCTGTTTTCTGACCTAAGTATGCTGCTCTGGGCATTTTAGAAAAATCTGTTAATAATCACTTTGAAAGAGGAATAAAACGTTACAACAGGAAAAAATCCCATAAAGGGGTGGGAAAGTGTCGGCTGAAATGTTCAGAAGTTATTAGGGTGACAAATTTCAACACAGCCCCCCACGCCAATATTCTGATTTTCAAGAGAAAGGCGTGTAGTTCCCAAAGCTCGGGTGCCTGAATAAAGCAAGCAGCACTGAGTCGTACAGTCCACAGCAGGTCAGAGGAACCGTTGAAGTGCTGCCACTTACAAAAAAAATTGCAAGATTTTTTAGTGTTCTGGCACTTAGCCCAAGCTTTTAAAAACATTTTTGGGAACTTAATTGTTCAAGTAGCACAGTATAATTAGCCTGTCTTACACTGACCACAGTCTCTGAAAATCAGATTCTTTAAACTGCCCCTTTTTGAGCATCTCAAAATTGAGGCTACCTTCTTCCCCTAAAGAAAAAGCTTTGCTCCTCAGGCAAATTCTTCCCCTTGATCTCTCTAGATCTGATGTTAATACCTTCATGCCTCTCTATAGCCTCTTACTCCAGGCACAGTGACATTTACTTCAACAGAGCTCAGCCCAAGTGTTGTGCCTTAGTGACATATCCAGACTTGGTTCTTCTGTGCCTGCAGAAGTGAAAGATGTCCCATATGCATTAAGATGACAGGGCAATGTGTTGAAAACTTCTACATATGAAGAATCTTAAGATATAAGATCAAAAGAGATTGCAGAAATGATAAATGTCATTTGTACACTAGCAGGTTAATATCGTGGCAATGTCTGGATTTTCATCTAAACATCACCAAGAAAAGTTTGACAAGTCTGGGATACTACGGCATGGCTATTTCTCTCATTTGGGCTGATATTTGCTTGATTTCCTTTTACATTAATAAGCTTGCTCTGAGCAGAAGAGCAACTATGCATCTTCCCTCTTGGTGGAAGATACACAAAATGCCTTTTTGTCTCAATGAACAGTTTACATTCTTCTGCAGGAATTCAGAAGCTTGCTATTGCTAAAATATCCTCTCTTTCTTTTGGTACTGTGGTTCTATTAACAATGGTAGATTGCCTTTGGTAACCCTTTGTTCTGAAGTTTTAGTAACAAAGTGTCTGGATACAAAACTTTGTCATATTATGTTTTGAAGATCTTGTAGCAGCAGAAAGTGGAGTGTGTCTGTGAGCATTTATAATGGAGAAAAGCTAAGTGATAAAGTGTACCTTTAACATAATGACAGTAATTCAGTCTCAGACAGTGAATGCTATTATACCCTCTTTTAAAGACTAAAATCAGTCAATTGAAATGACAATTATGATAATCCTCATGTAATGAAGATTATTTTGAAACAAAAACCTTTTTTGTTGTGTGTGCCTGTGAGCATGTGTGCATTTACTGGACCCAAGTACAATCTCAAAATTCTCCTCAGCTGGAAATTCTATTCAAATATAACAGTGTTTTCTAACCATTCTGCTGGTTTCAGTTGATATTTAGTGCAAATTGATTTCTTTTAAAAAAATCATAAAATCATTAAGGTTGGAAAATAGATTCAAGACTATCTATACAGATGCTTTGATGAAATGCTCTGAACATACAGCTTGGAGAAATGGGCAGCCTCAACAGAAGTGGTTTGCTTGATCAGTCTTAGGATATGACATGATACTGCCTTCCCAAAAGCCCCCGTGTGTGTACCCTGTGTTTTACCTTACCATTCTGAAGGAAGCTGCTGTGAGCTTCTAATGCACCACATAGGTAATTAACAGTCAACTGTAGTTCCTGAAAATATTGCTCTAACTAGGAGTCAGTCTATGATGGGTGGCCTGTCACAGTCACCTGAGTTCAAGAGACAACATACCAATCACCTGAATTTAGTTCTTATATGGACTAAATTTTCAATGAAGTCTAAGGGAAGTCTAATCCCACAAAACTACAACTAAATTTATAATTTTTCTCATGTTCTTTGAAAAACTCATTCTGTTTTTAACAAATCAAGGCATTCAAAAACATTGCACAGCAGAATTAAAATGACATGAAAGCCTCAACAAAGACATGCACATACAGGGAGCTCAAACGAAAAGCAAGATAAAGAAAAGATTTGCTGGGGCAAAGGGGGTAATAAAGGGAATAAGGATGAGATGACCATAAGCCTCCATGGTCTGATGGGAATGTTACATAGAGATCCTGCCCTTTGAAACATCTCTGACCCAAAATACAGCAAATATTATTATTAAGATTACAAAAAACGTTGGAGAGGTACAGGTATAATTTAGTCAAACGAGAGATGCTTGTTAGCAAATGTAGCTACACATTTTGTATACTACTGGCATTTTAGTTTTTCTGAATCTCATAAAGATACTTCTCACTTTACAGAACACTTTTTTAGGAAAATGTAAATCATGTAAATACTGGTAGATGTTCTTTTGTTCAAGATTTTCTACTTTTCATTGCTCAGTTGATTTAAAAGTAGAGAACTAATGATGAACCTCACAGAGGATGCCCCAGAGATTTCCTTAAGCCAGGTGACAGTTTACCTGTAGTGCTTAGCAATGATACAGGATGCATCCCTTCTTTGTTGAGGGATGGTAATTAAAATCAGGTGATTTTGTATTTTTTATTAGCAGATCTTTATTCAAGTGAACTACCCCAAAAAGTGAAGTTCATATTAATAAAGCTGGCTATTTCTGGTTAATAAAGATGGTTATTTCTTCTTAGACCTGACCTAGTTCTAATAATTTGCCATTCAAAAGACGCAGAACTTAGATCTTTGCAGGAAGTTGTTACAATTCACTGTGAACAGTGGCCTAAAAGGGTTGCTGTATGCAGTCAAATACATTTGCACAGTAGGGAAATGTGATCTTTTCTAAGGCTATTATTCTAATCATTTCATCTAGTCCCTTGTCCAAATATGATATGCACTGGCACAAAGTTAATTTAATTTTTTTTAATCCCTGCAACAGTACAAAAACCCATGACAAAGCAGGGTGTCAAACATATGCTTTTAGGAAGTCCTTCATTGCCTGTTAATTGTGGATTGCAATTGTGTCAAAGTGATCTAGATGACATTGCTCTGCTGACTGTTTTGTGGTAAAGTTTAATAGCTGGAAGGCCAAATGCAGTACCTGGCATTCAATTTAAATATGCCTTAGTACTGAGTACAGCTTCATATCATGAAACACATCTCAGTCATGAACAACTGATTGTACCTTTACACACACTCTTTGCTCCTGTTTTTTTTTAATAATGTCTTGGCCCTGATCCTGACAGTAATCTTCACCCTGGCTCTGCATGAGTCCCTAATGCAGTAGTGAGGACTTCAGCTGGAAAGCTTGCCAGGGTGCCTTCTCAGGCTGAATCCACTGCAGCACAGTGGCCCCAGAAAAAGCTAATGAAATTGCTGGGCAGATTTTAAAAGTAGTGTCTAAATCCTCCAGGCCAAACTCTGCCCTGGTCTCACATCAGCAACCACAGAAGAGAACTCAGTTGGCTGTCCTCTTCTCTCCTCCCTCTGTAGTTCATGAAGGAACAAAGCCTTAGACTTCTAGCCTCTCTAGAAAGCTGCATCATACGTGAAGGTCTGATATAAGAGACCCATGGGAGCAGGCTGAACCAATTCTCCTCTTTCTCCATCCTTAGCTGGTGACTAATACCAATGCTGAGAGGCCCAGAGACGTGCATGGGCTCAGCAGGCATGTCAGTGGGAGTCAGGCACCCTAAGACACCAGCAGTCCAGGCCCATGTACTAACACAGCGTTTTGTCTTCTAGGCTCCTTGCAAACTCCCCACAACATTCCTGACAGATATCCCTACCTGTATTGTCCTGAAGGGAAAACTAAGGGAGGTAATTAGAGACTTGTAATGAAGTAACATCTGAAGACCCGCAGCCCAATCTGCTATCTGGGTCAATAAATAGATTATGTCCTTAAACTGACTAATTGTAGGCACCTAATTGTATTAACACAAAAGCAGTGATTCACGCAGAGGCAAAGAAGTGTTCACCCAGCAGTCCTTCCCTCTTGGAAAATTACGTCACCCCAGGGCTCTGATTCATGATCCCTGTCAGATTTAACTGTGCCAAGTAAAGAAACGGCTGCTACTCCTGTCACAGCTAAGTCTGAACACCCCTGCTAAGGAATGAGACAGCAAATATTCTCCCTTGTTAAGGACAAAATACAGAGTTGCATACTATCTTGGAAAAAGACTGTAAGTGACCGAAAATAGGTAGTAAGTTACTTTCATTATGTGCAAGAAGATGAAATGAATCACTGCCCATTCCTGCCTCAGTTTGTCTCTTTATTGAATAAAATGTCAAAATAGGACTTAAATGAACGACTAAATGTTCAACCCCATCCTCAGTTGGTGGACTGAACATTGGCTGGTCGCAGAGAGAAGCTTGGAAATTCCGGCCTTGAAGTCAACGAATGTTTGGTGGGGGGGGGGGGGGAATGAGAAAAGGAAACTCCACTATAATGCTTCAGATTTACTACCGTGAAAACTGGTCTAAATAATTTCAGGTCAGATAAGCAGATTTTAATTTAGAGATTTTGTCAGAGTTTATTTCTTTGCTGATATTTTTACGTAAAAATCTCTAGTTTATGAATGGAAAACCTATAAAATTCTGTGGCAAATATTGACAAATTTAATTTTTGACCAAATAAGAAGGTTCTGAAATTGAAGCCCACAGAAATGTGTATTTCGATTTTTTTTTTTTTTTTTTTTTTTTTTTTTTTTTTGCATCACTGTATTATGTGGAGAAAGATTGCAATTGCCTAAAGGACTAAAATTCACCAAATAGTTCTTGACAATAATTAAATGCATTCTCTCATAGGGAAGATTGGTTCCATTGCTATACACTTAATGCTGGAAAAAATATTTTAAGCCCCAAATGCTTAGGATTTAGCTTTTTTAATTATTCCCCTTCCTCCCCCACATACGTCTCAGAAGTTCATGTGTCTTTTACTGACTTTGAAACAATATTTAGGGACACTAAGGAATAAAAGAAATCACCCACCAAAACAAAACCTAACCTCAGATATTACTATCTGTCTCATAGGCTGAAGTGCAAAGCAATTGCATTCCATCAGAAATACATGCTTTCCTTCCTCTATTACAAGCACTCCTCAGTATAAAAATTCTATTTGAAAATTTAGACAAGCACTACATTGTGTAGACCTGAGTTTTAAGAGTGTAACATAATGAATTTCAGGAGCATCAGCATAAATACGAGTGCAGATTGCCTGGGTTTGTATGCCGCTACATCCATCCTTCAAACTTTTTTTTAACCTACCTTGTGGCTAATGACCTCAGGTGGGAATATGAGAGTATTGCATTTAAAAACCAGGAAACTTACAGGCACAAGCCAAATATAGATTTTCTGCAGTTCCATGTGCTCTGAAGAGACAGACTAAAATCAGAAACTTAATCAGAACACCCTCAACTTTTTTTTTTTTTTTTTTGTTTTTTTGCTAGAGCTGGAGTCAGCAGAACAACATTTATTTTTTATTATTATTTTTCATTACAGAAGTCTGACAAAAGCAAAATACAATGTTGGACACTGACTTCTAAAACACTGAGCATCCTGCAATTGATCTTTGCTCCTTTAGAGAGGGCTTTGACACCACAGCTCTGGGAGAGACAACTGGAGAGGGATCCACACTCTCTACTTCAGCAACATCTTTCATCCCAGGGGCCCAGAGTCACACCAACCTCAGGAGGATCCAGAGCCTCTGAAGAATACCAGCTCCCACCAGGAAGCTCATGGTCAACAGCTGCTAATGACCAGATTCGTCAGCTTTTTTTATGCTAAACTTTGCCAGCCCAGGAAACTGTTGTTTTCAAGTTGCTTTGAGACCAAATATCTTATAGGCACTGGGAAATAACTCTGACTGAGAGTTTGCCATTAAAGATAGAAAATTGATATTATACCAAAAATAGTAATACAAGCCCTTACATAATTTTGCATTTTTATACACTTAAAGAATGTCAATTTATTGGAAAAAAAAATCCACTCACATCCAGCAGAGTGAGCCAATAATAATGATGTATTTTACAATGTATGAATTTTGCCATGTGCTGTAGAGGTATCAAAAAATCAATACAGCTAAATTGACAGGTTTGTCAATGATTGAAATTAATTTCCTTTTTTATGGTACTTCACTAAACTGAATTCCATAGTGTCATATTAATTAACATCCCACTCAGATGGTCTGTCTAGATGGAAAATGACTAGGTTATCTCTGGGCAATTTCAGTGAAAAAACTGTATTATAAGCAGAATAAAACAGTGGAAGATATTCACATGGAGATACAAATTATTTACTTTCCAATGTAATTGCCAAGTTAATTAAGTAATCAAGGTTAAAATTTCCAGAAGATGCCAGTCATTTTCAGCTGGAATCTCAGGACCCAGTGTTTTCTGAAAATTGTATATTTATGACATCAGAAAATCCATGTGAATCTGAGGAAAAATCACAGTCTTTGACCAGAAGAAGGCCATAAGACCCACTAATTCATTTATAAAGTTACAAGCACACCATCTAAACTGGATAGCTGTGTTTCATGGAACTCGGAGAACAAAAAAAAAAACCACAAACAAACAAACAAAAAAAACCCCAGAAACAAAAACCAAAAGCTAAACAGGGTCAGACAGGAAAGTCTTTTGCAGTTTCTGAATATAAACTTGTGGAGGTGCTCAAATTAATAGTAAAAAAGTGTAAGATGAAGTTTAGAGGGTTGGACAGTAACTGTTATAAAATCCTATGAAGATAAAAGGGATCAGAATTGTTAGCTGTGATATGCAGTTCTAGTTTTGTTTTGGGGAACTTTGAGAATTTAATTTGAAAGACCCTTTGGTTTTTCTCTTTTTTTCCTATTTACATTCCAGACAACAAGAAGTACAGGTTTTGTTTTTTCAGAGATAAATATTTTGTTATTTGCAGTTCTGTTTCTGCAGCTGAAAGCAGGCAGCTGGATCAGAGCTCCTCTGAGACAGATGCTAAGGACCGTGTTTTTCACCTTGGTCTTTTGGGCCATGCCCTTAATTGGAGCTTAGTGTCCCATTAATGGTTATGCCTCCCGGGATTTTTATGACCATTTCAGAAGTGCAGTTTCTGCCTAATGTACTGCTGAACAACAAAGAGTCCTTGTAGTCATATCCCAAAGGCCCCCCTATTAAATATACAGCAGTTCTCAATTAACCTGACGTTTAAAACCCACAATAGCTCTAAAGGCTATCTGCTTTGCAAAGCCACTGGTCTAAACTGATAGCATTTAATTTTCCCCTGATGCAGCTCTGTCCATATGCAAAGACCAGCTTGTATGTGACACTAATAGTAGACTTTGTGCTCTGTTGTGACCAGGAGAACCAATTTCTGTATCCATGAGTATCAATTTCAAGGCATTAGGATGCTGAAATTAACCTTGATTGTATCTCAGAGTTCAAAGTAGCTGCAGGTTTAAAGAGTAACCACAAGTTCCTATGAAGTTTAAGCCACTGCAGGAATTGTGTAACAGCTCTTTCTGAGAGATGGGGAGGGAGGATTTAAAAAAGAAGATGATAAATTCACTAATTTCAGCAACAGTGTGAAAAGACAGAGCTGAAATGATTCCTTTCTCAGGAAAGTGAATTCTACTTTCTAAAACACCTGTGACAAGCCAAATCTTACAAAAGACCAATTATTTTCCACAAAAATACACAGACAACTATGTTAAAAAGTCAGCTTCCCAAGGTAAAAGTAGGTTTTAAGTGAGGAAACTTATGCAAGCTGTTACTGTTCCTACATGCTCAAAAAAATTTTCTGAGTTTTCTAGTACATTTGCTCCAGTTTCAAAAAGGTGTGATGACATAGCCACAAATAAGTGTATTTAGCTGTTGATCCTCTGAATTTACTGAAGCAAGTAGAGATAAAATACAAAAAGTCTGTACAGGCTCAAAGTAAATGGCTCAGCCACAGACATACATTTGCATGTGTCTAGTACAGGAAATTAAAAACTTTCCCTTGTTGCTTACCTGAATTTCTGAGATTTAGGCAGGCTCCTAGCATCCTCTCCTAGTACAGTTCTAGGATGCCTTCCTTGCTGACTGATTCTCTATTTCAACTGGAAAACCAAATCAATGGGAATCTGGTTTCCTGCAAAAAACAGAGCAATGTTTGCAAAGTTATGGGAGAGGAAAAAAAAACAAAGAACAAAACAAAGACATGAAAGCAAACATTCTTCATCCACAACCCCATCATTCAGCAACACCTGAGATTTCTCTCTACCCTCTGCTGAAAAACTTCACCTGAGCTTTTAAAAAATCAAAGTAAAATTTTAAAAACTGAAAGTTTAAATAAAAAACAAACAAACAAACAGCACCAAAAAAAAAAAAATCTGTGAAAATTATTCTATGAGAATGCAATTTGTTTCCAGAAAAAAAGCTTTTAGCAAAAGGAAAACAACTACCAAGTATCCTGCCAAGGGAGAGACAGGCATTGGCACTGTATTAAGTCTCTGGAGATACCAGTTCAGAACAACAGGGTTTTTGTGTGAGCCCAATGTCAAAAACACCAGCTACTAGAGGAACATGAGGATCAGAGACTTTGATTTCTTTAAATATCTGAATTTATTTTTTGTTACTAAAGTATAAGTTTAAAGGAGTATGCTAAGGGAAGCAGATATTGGAGGGGGTGAGAGGGAGCAGAAATGACATTAGTTCTGGGCCGTGATTTAATACATTTCTATGAATTGATTAACTCGGAAATTCATTCCACTAAATAACTCCCTACAGCCAATAGCTTTCAGGTTCTGATTCATCTTCCCAAAGCTATAACAAATGATAAGGCTAATTTGAGGTCCTTCTCAAAAAATATGGTCTAGCTGAACAGAAAGAGGTAAGATTGGTTGCAGAGAAGGAAAAACATAGGCTGACCATACAGAATGGAAGGATACTCACCACTGAAGCCAGGGAAGTGCCTTCTAGTGAGAAGGGGAGTTGAGGTAAAGGTTATCAACATCTCCAAGATCTTAAGAATACATTGTTCTTGTTCTTAGCACTTTTGTTCTGGTTTTTAAACTCTTGTTTGAGCACTGCTCAAAACAAGCCCAACCAAACAACATCCCAAAACCACCAACCCCCTGCTGTCTTTCTCTTTTGCCACTCCTTCTACTACAAGTCATCTAACATTTTTCTATTAAGTTTACAGCTTGCTGATTTAAGTCATCAACCTGGCAAGGAGATATGCTGTTGAACATCTTTGTTGGTGACGTGGACAGTGGGATCAAATGCACCTTTAGCAAGTGTGCCAATGACACGAAGCTGTGTGGTGCCATTGATACAATGGAGAGAAGAGATTCCATCCAGAGGGATCTGGACAGGCTTGAGAGCTGGGCCTGTGGAAACCTCATGAAGGTCAGCAAGGTCGAGTGCAAGGTCTTGAACCTGGGTAAGGGCAATCCCAAGCACAAATGCAGGCTGGGCAGCAGCGAACTGAGAGCAGCCCTGAGGAGAAGGACTGGAGGGTGCTGGTGGATGAGAGACCGGACATGATGCAGCAATGTGTGTTTGGAGCCTGGAAAACCAATTGTATCCTGGGCTATACCAACATAAGTGCAACCAGAAGGTCAAGGCAGCTGATTCTCCCCCTCTACTCCTCTTTTGAGGCCCCTTCTGCAGTACTGTGTCCATCTCTGGAGCCCCAATATAAGAAGGAGATGGACTTGTTGCAGTGAGTCCAGAAGATCACCAATTCATCAGAGAAATACTTACTTTTTGTTGTTGTTTTCATTTCTGGCCTAGCTTCTGTATTTGAGTGAGCTAAACTGACTAACTCAAACACCCAAACACATGAGCCAAACCCATCCCAAATTAAGCAACATATATGCAGTTCTGAGCCAGACTAGAAGTTAGGGTACAGGAGACTTAAGCTCCACTCTTTGACCATGATAATCTAATACTTTGGCTCAGATCGTCCCAAAAATATGCCTTGAGACACACAGAAAACTGTAATGACTTCAAGGTAATTCCAGTGAAAATTTTGGTGAAGTCATACCTCACAATTATCAAAAGGAGGAGGTCCCACTGAGACAACTAAATTGATGAATCAACAGAGGCCAAACTATGAGAAGAAAAATGGTTTTACCCTCTCATAAAGAGATGAGTTAGCACAACAAAATATGTAACAATTGTCAAGCTAGAGAGGACTGGAGTACACAGCTCTGCATGGAAAGAAGTGGTGATAAAAAAAGCAAAAGTTGCTAGTCATGGTTTAGAGATTCACCTGGTGTTTTCATGCTCACCCACCTCTTATCTGAATGCCTGAAGCCACCTCAGTGCATTTCCATTAACTTCTCTGTGAGGTAGCTAAGATTTCCCATGTCTTGCAGATGGTGAATCAAAACAGAGTACTCAAATAAAAAATGCAGATCTTCCTGGAATGTGAACTAAAGATCTACCATGTTCTCTGGTTTTAACAAATAAGGACAAGTTTATCCTGGTTCTGAAGGCAATAAATGAAGGAGATAAATGATAGAACTTACATCAAAAATCCACACTCACCACACTCCTCACAGAAGCCTTGATTTTTCAATGCATACTATGTTCACCATATTTGTATAATTAAACAAAATTTGTAATGTTAAAGATTTTAAGGAAAAAAACTTCAGTTAAGCGCATTGAGAAAGCCGCAAATGCACTTCAAGCAGAAAGCTGCCTTTATCATTATAATAATAGTATGGAAGAGCTTTATGAAAAAAAAAAAAAAAATCAAGTGTACAAATTATCCGACATTCATTCCATGACATCCTGACAGCTATGTTAGTCCTGATAAAAATATCCAGGAGGACGGCACATTGCAGATGGCACTTCATAATGCGTTCACTTAAAAGCAGTCATTCCCTACCTCAGAGAGAGCGCAGCTTGATGAGGGCCATAGGACACTTGGTTCAGCCAGTAAAAGCTGCTTGATGAGGGTGTCTTTAGTTAGTTAGTTAGTAACTTATTCATTCATTCATCTTATGCAGAAAAATTTGATGAAACTTGAAGAAAAAATCATAGCCTTGCACCTTCTTTGTCAAATTCAGAATCCAGAATCTTGTTCAAATAATGTCTGCTTCTCTGAAAATTACAAGTGTGAAAAATGGGTTAAATTGCCCTAGACTTTCACCTCTGGAAACATCAGCTCAGTCCTTACTTCCTATAGGCTACCATTGGAATGATTGACTGTTTGTCAGTGCCACAAAGCTAATAAATTACTGGGCAACTTGATAGGAATGATTGTCAAAAGATACCCAGGAATGGAATATCCTGTCCAGGATGAGGTGACTAAGCAAAACCCTGTAAGTGACCTTCAGGAACAGTCCATCTCACAGCCCTCCTTACTCTTATCTCCATGCTGCTTTTCAAAAGAAAACCAGTTTGCCTACAATATCACACAGAAGAAGATATTAATAAATACCAAGTACAGAATATAATTTTCTTAGGAAACAAGATGCCAACTCAGCAGCACTAATGTCATATTTATATTTGTCTTATTAAGATTTATATCATTTAATCCTGGGCTTTAAGAATTACACTATAAATGGAATATAATGTTCATATAAAAGGGACAGTATATTTTTAAATCAAGCCTGTAGAAACTCACTCATCAGTGGTTTATGAAACTTGAGTACACTGATGTTTCAGTACTCAATTAATGTCAGGCAATATGGATTTCAATCTGGCTTGAAATATATTTAAACAAATGAAGTAGATACAAATGCTGGCTCTTTGGCCAGCCAGAGCTAAAAATCCATTTTCTACCCCATTTATAATAAGAAGTAATCTGAATGTAATTTATCTAAAGTACAATATGTTTCCCTAATTTTTACATGTAACCATTACTTATAGTTTAAATAATAGTTATATCCACAGATCTTAGTGCACTTAATTGAAAATGCATGGTATTAAAACATAAAAGCATCCTTCAAAAATAAAAGCATTATTCTAAGGAATAATTGAAGTGGGGGAGCAGGGGCTGGGAAAAGGCAAAGGAAGGAAACCTTAACAAAAATCCCTAAATGCAAACATTTCTTCCCATTTATGTTATATTAGGATTGTTTTTGAATAAAATTAGTCTCTCTCAGCCCCATATTTCAGTTTAGATTACAAAATCCTCTCATCTGATCGTCACATTTTACGCTGAAGTCAAATCCTTCTGCAGCAGAGTGACATGTCAAGGGTGACAATGACAAATTGTCACTAAGTAAGGAATAACACATGACAGGGCGTTTGGCCATAATGAGATATATGCATGCCTTGAGAGCGTTTGCAGGCATGAGGCTGAAGGGCGATTGCTCCCAGCACTCATAATGTTGCTAGGTCTCATTAAGACTTTACATGCACTGGAATAGATTTCCAATGATTAAAAGGAAAAAAAAAATTATGAATGAGAGAATCATGGCAGCAAGTTTTATTTTTATTCATACTTCCCTGGAAGTGTATATGGTTGATAAGGCGGGGTTGAAAAAGGAGAAAGGGCCTTTTATCCCTCTTTTAAATTTTTTATGTTACTGTCCGTCATGGAAACATACAAGTTCTGTCCCCTGTAAATGAATAGCAGCAATGAAATCTTTGGCCTAATGGACTTGATGGTGCTCCCTGACACATATTCATTTGTAGCCATAAACTTTGCACGGGCTAGGTGTTGCTCTTCAAATATATAATGATTTTATTAATGTCTCTTTTTGTTGGTGTGGGTTTAGATGTAATACAGGGGCATGTCAAAGTTCACAGAAAGGTTTTTAACTTATCCTTTGTGATTTGATTTCTAATAACTTTTTAAGCTTAGTACCTCTTAATTAATAATAAGCACAACCAGTAAATCCTAACAAGACTATCATAACATAGAAACTTTTATGAAGAAGGTCAGGCCTGTGGTTAAAAGGACATAGGAAGTCATATATTCAGCTTGGTCAGTGTCTCTTACCACCAGAGAAGGAAGATGAGAAGATGTTGTTATGGGGTTTATTGCAATCCTCGCACTACAGATCTGTTTGACCCAGGGCAAGATGTAAGACAGTTTGTGCAGAAAAAAAAAGATAACAAGAAGTGTGTAGTACTTATGGTCCCCCCACTGTCAAGAGCAGGTTGACTGACCTTTCCATGCGCTATTTTCCTTGATTAAAAAAGGTTGCCATGAAATTTAATTTCTCCACCATCTGTAGAGCACACAGCTCTTGGGACTAAGAATAGGCCCAATTCAGATTGCAAAACCTCTTGGTATTAATTTCAATATATGAGAAGTTTGTCAACATAAGCAATAGCAGTCAGTGATTTTCTCCCACTCAAGAGGAAAAATATCTAATTTTTTTTTAAATGTGAAAACCAAAGTCTTATCCCATTCTCCCTAAAAAGACTATGTTGTCTCATTTTGTTTTAAAAAATGATGAGACACCAGATACTTTGGATACATGTCAGATGTCTCAATATTTACAAAACTGAAGTGTTACTCTCAGATTTTACCACTGAAGTAAGCAAGTTGATAATAGTATGTTGCACCTTTTGTCCAATCTAAGCAACATTAGGAGCATCATATTCTAAACAGAACTCCTTCATCTCTTGGAAAGAAAGGTACAACTATCATGACAGACAGTAAAATGGAAGAAAAGGTGACTGGTTTGGAAGAGAGAAAACAAAATCAGCCCCGGAGTCCAGGCACTGAGATTGTGTCCCTGCTTGGATGCCTCACACAAGAGGAAAAGCTTGTTAAAACAAACCTTTGTATCAAATCATTTAATTAGTCACAGTAATACTTAGTATTTCTTTAGCATCAGTCACTTAAGAGCTTTGCAGACCCTTCACAGAAAAACTCTTTCTATTTTGCTACCAGATATGCCTCTAGAAATTCTAGGGTACTTATGAAATCAACTCAATCCAGGACAGCAGCAAGAGGGAAAACAAATCTGCCAGATGTAAGGAATTTTTCCAGCATGATGTTCTTCTGGGTATCCTGAACTTGCTTCCCAGATCTCAGTCACAGTAATGCATAAAACCAGAACTGACCTTGAAAGCCTTAAAGTTTGGATTTGAAATAGAAGAGAATTTGTGTGTGCTACCACATTGCTAGGAATGGAGCAAATCAGAGACTTTCCATTTGAGAAAACAGAGCCTATCAGATTGGCCTCAGGCCTTGGATTCAAACCCCTATCCACTTAAATCACTCCTGCTGAGGTATTCTTCTTCCTGCCAGGGAGAGCAGTTTGTGTCCTTACCTCTGCCCAGCTATACATTTCAGCCTGTAAACAGCAGTGCCAGTCGCCAGCCTCAGCTCTCCCATTCAAACAATAAAGTCACAGGCCTCTTGGATCAGGGAACAACCCCTATGGCTGGAGTTGACAACCTTGGATTCGTTGCTCTCACGGCAATAAATGAGTTATGCAAGTACATAAATTTCAATTACTCACTGCTTTGGAAAGGGATTTCTGGATTGTATTATCTGTGGTTATATCCTTGGCAGTGGGGCCACCCAGGGATTTTTCAAACAAGAGCGACACCTGGGTTGTAGCATTCACTGGAATGGGCTGGTTTATGCCTGCAACCCTTAACTGTCCCACAGAAATATGTTTCACAGATGGGATGGTCATTGAAACAAACTGGGAATTGAACATGATGATGGCAGTTTTATGCATTGGCAACTTGTCTGTTTTAATTTCAGACTTTCTTGATGGCTCTGTTGGCCCTTGACAGCCATGGCCCCTGGATATTGCAGAACAGATTTTTTTTTTTTTTTAGAGTGTACCATTTATACTTATTATATCCTAGCCTTTTACAAAATAATGCAATTGCTGCTGCCATTTAAGGAAAGAAATTATAACGAGCCTAATTTTCAATTTGGGCCCATGAACTTTGAACTGCTTTAATATATTGACATTGTTTTTTGCATGAGGCCTGTCCCAGAGTAAACACAAGGAGCAGTCCGTGTTGGGTACAACAGAGTATGGGACACACCCTAAAGACAGTCACAAATGTTAGGGTGTTACACCTTTCTGATCTTCCCACCTCTCTCCCTACAGGGACAATATCTTCCTCTGCATCACAGGAAGCACATCAGGCTCTAGGAATTTTCCAGGTCCTTGAGAAGACACACAAAATTCCAAGAGAAATGTTGTAGGCAGAGTAGATATAGGAAACATTCCTGAATAGGTTTATATGCAGATCTGGGGCTGGTTAGCTTGGGTTCAGATGTGAAGGGAAGGATCTCCTGAGAACTTTCCAGTTTCAGGAGTATAGGACCTGGTGGATCCTCAAAGAAAAACATTAACACTAGATATGGGAGGCCAAGTGCTTCTAGAAGTCCAATCTGCTCACTATTTACATCAAAAGCCCAAAAATACTAACCAAAGCCTCGGGGAGTTAACTGGACTCAAATAAATGAAGCTGCACTAGCCAGGGAATTTTGAAACCAAAGAAGGTGTGAATCCCTTCTCAAAAGAATGATCAGAGAGGAAAATATAGGGAAAAAGGGAAAATTAAATTACAGCAGGAACCTGCACGTAGAACCTCTACCCGTGTAGAGACTATCATATTTTGAACACATTTAGATACCAAAATATACAGAGCAAATGAAGTTTGGTTTTGATTATTTACATTCCTATATGTTGCCAAGTATAAGGAAAGCTTTTTCCTGTTCAAGTAGCAAGTACAGACATGGGTCTTAGTTAAGGTAAGTGCTATAAATGGCTGATCAAAAAGAAAGTGGAAGACAAACATTCTGAAATGAAAATGTTTTGCTTCTCCTGAGTGACTTTAAAACACGTCTGGAAAGTAGATCCTAGATTCTTTCCACTTGGTGTTACAGTTTTCCACTTTTGTAGTCTATGGTAATTGTGTAAAGCTTACACTGAGGTGAGAAAAGGCTCACAGAAATGCTCAACAAGTTTCTAATGGCTGTTTTCTGCACTCACTCCATCCCTGTTCCCTGAATCGGATAGAGCTACCTGGGAGAGAGGGTAAGGAAAATCCAGTCTGCATAGATGATTTTTCCAGATTTACCATTCTTGCAGCTGAAACTTGAAGCTAAAAAATTTATGTACTACTATGTGCAGAACATTGTGGATCTCTGAAGAAGGAGTCCTGTAGGGCTTTGCTGTGCCTTGTCCATCCGCTGCCGCTGGAACTTGTCCATCATTCTGCCCAAGGGTTGCTAGCTCAGCACCGAAAATCAGGAAGCAGGAGAGAAAGGAGCATAGCAAAGGATTCTGCAGACCAGCCACATTTGAGCCCTGAAGTTGAGCAGCACTCAGGCAGCTACAGCATTCCGTGTGACAGGAGGAAGCCTTATTACAACAGTAGTTTCAGCCAGGCCAAGTCCAGGGAGCAGGAAAACTGGTATGATATGGTTTTCCCACCACCTCCAGCCAAGCTTAAAATTTTGTTTAAACAGGAATTGAGTCTTGAGCCTTCAGGCAGAAACCTCTTTGAGCTGAGAGTGAACCAAAAACAGTTCTAGGGTTGTCTCTTTTTTTAGTTTGGATGTGTTACTAACACAGTATAACGCTACAGTCAGCTACACATCATCCCAACTGTAAAAATTAAGAAGAGCTGTTGAATGTCAAGTGATGAAGCACAAAGTGTCACAACTTCAAAAGTCCTGTTTCTCTGGCAATATTTACTTATTCACATGACACATTAACATATGTAATAAGTACATAAAAGAACAAATGTCATATGGAGAAGTCAATGTGTACCCACAATATACTGAACAGTATTAGGAAAACCTTTGATTGTTTTAACTTCGTGATTTATATACCTGAAAAATAATTACAATAGCAGCATTCCTCCAGTGACTGTAGAGAACTTAGCATTATCAGGGTTCATGACTACTCTCCTCTTTTCTGTCTGAACACACCTTACAGAGAAGAGTTTCCTTTTCACTGAATTTCTAAAGGAGTTATGAGGAAAAAAAAAATAGAGCTATAAAGAAGAGCTTTTCTTTAGGAAGTTATTTTGAGCATTTTTAGCTCTAGCTTTGCTAGCAAAGGCTCATCCCATCAGTTCTTAACTTATATAAACCATGCCCATTATTAAACCGTGAGGTTGGCACAGAATTATTGTGTAAGATTATGACCAGATCTTGAAAGTTCATTTTGTCTCAGCTCTTTCACTGGCATATGCTTAACTGCTTTTCTTGCTTCCAAATTTTGTCTAATGTCCATCGCATGTGTCATATGGCAAACATCAGCCAGTTCTACAAAAGCTGTTTCTAAACATGTTTGGCTAGATTGTTTTTAAAGCAAGTTCATTTCCTCTGCCAAATTTGAAGAATAGACAGCCTGACATGTATGCAGCATTTCAGCTTCACGGTCAATAGCCTTCATTCATTATTTGGGTGTGAAAATAAAGTGTAAGAAATGAAATGCTGCTACAGGCTTCCCTGCATCGGATACTAGTAATCAGTTTCTCCAGCGAGAATATTTTGGGGTTGGTGCATACGCAAAGAAAATAGAAACGCAAAGGCAAATGATGCAAATATATGAGCCAGGTAAAAAGAAAAAAAAAAATTAAAAAGAATTTCAGTATATATTAGGCTGGTACATCTTTAATCTCAACTCTTTTCTCCTCCAAAAAAATAAAGATTTTATTGTTATTCATCTACTAAGTTGCAACAGATACATGTGCCATATTAAACTTCTAAGGAGTGGGGAGATCCTTGGGTAAATAAATCTCCCAATTTTTAAACTAGCAGAACAGTAGCAAAGACGCTATGTGGTATTCGTTAAATAAACTAATGCATTTCACAACTGAACTGAGACTCTCACTGTTACCTTCAATCTTGAACTTCGACTTGACCTAATCCCATATCAACTGATAACAGTTTACCATCTGTCCTTGGTCAGCCCAGTGGAAGACTTCAAAGGATAGATTTAATAGCATATAGTTTGGCCTTGACATACAGACTGTATCTGTTCTTACTTAAAGAACAATAAAACCTTGTATTTCATTTCTTTTTTTTTTTTTTCTTTCTTCTTTTTTTAACAGATGGAGGGCTGGTGTCTTATTCCATTCTGTCACCCCATCTGGACGCCTTAAATGTGATACTAAGGGAAGCATGGGGTGAGCCCACCAAAAGCTCAATTCAAGTTGAGACACAGTGAGAAAGGAAAGAAAATAGACTGATACCAATCTTGCATCATGGCAAAATAAAGGCACTTAAGGCTGCCATAGGGCAACGCAGAGAAGAAATCAGCACTGACTCCTGAACATAGCAATGCAGGATTGGAGTTCACTTTAAGTTTTCAAAGAAGTATGGGTGCTTCATTAGCAACACCTAATAGAATATAAATGTTTTTGTCCACCAATCTATGTGCCACATTGCAAAGCAGCAAACCACAAGCCTAAAAATCACAGGAATCATTTTCTGCTTACTATTCTTCCTGAGGCCTCATCAGAGGAAAACCTGCCTTGGGGAGTTCAAGGAATATGTTTTTCTCTCACTGCAAAATTACTGTTTTTCTCTTTTCTATATGATCTCTTCATTATAATCTAGAGTTCAAAAGGCGTTGTTTGGGGTTTTTTGTGAAACATTCCAATGCTTTAATACAACAATATCTTTTAACTCAGAGTGGTAGATTTAGCTAGCATTTTTTAAGGGATGAAGGATCCCTCAAATCTGAGCTACTATCAGCTTAACATAGAGCAAAGGACTGAACACAGTAATTCTTACAGGAAAATAGATTTTCCTTACTATGAAAATGTAGCAGAGCACTGCATGATTATAAATATCCTACCAGTGCTTGCTGACCCCTTAGTCTGCAAATGCTCTGCACAGACAGCTAAGGATGTCTTCTCTTTTCACAACTCTGAAAAAGCTACCAATATTCAGCTATAAAAAAATAAATAGCAAATGGGTTTATTTTTAGTGGTCATTGAGAGTTTACATTGGTCCTTTACATAGGCAGACCCCAAACTGCAGAATTGCAAATTCAAATCCCTTGAATTGGAGAACAGTGAAAAAAAACCTTATCAGTGGTGGGACACCACCATGTTGAAGTGATGTCCCTGACCCTAGAAGCAAGAGCTTCAGTCTCAGTTACCTCTAAACTAATATTTTCATTCCAGTATGTCCTAACATTAGGAAACTCGTTGTAAGAAATGAAGGATGGCATGACAATACAAAGGCAAATTATTAACAAGTATTAGGAATTTTCCTCTATCCTTTCCTGGTGTCTGTGTCTGTCTGTAGATATGAAAAAAAAAAAAATTAATCCCCTTTTGTACTAGCAAAGGATGTTGGATTATTCACCATGGACAAAAATTCATCATAATCTTGTCATGTTAATCAAAGCTTTGACAGACAATGCCAAGTCCAGTGACCAAAGCACTGTAAAAATATGAACAGGTTTCTGCTCAGTGAATCTCTGTATAGACCCCTACAAGCATATTTAAGAATATTAGTCACTAAAATAAAAGAAGAAAATAAAATTGATCTAGCCCAAAAATATTTTTGTGTTTTCTGTGACAAAGATAAAATCCTTGTATTTTGTTGGGATTGAAAAGAATTATTTGTGCAACTTCTAGGGATTTTTTTAAGAGAAAATGCAAGTCTAAATAGTTTCAAAGCTGCTGATTTCAACTTTCCCTTTTTTCACTTCTGACTTTTATTCACAAATTTTAGTGTTTAGGGAGATCACTTGGAACGGAACATCCCTATTTTCAGTCTCCCAGGACAGCACCCCAGCCCTGAAGCAATATTTGAATTATGAATATTTCCTATTGACACTGTTCCACTTTGGGAAATAAGCATTTCTTAGATCAAAGACAGAAACTTGAGTGCATATCTTAAACACAAGACTGTGCAATTACTTTATATAAAATATATCTAGCTTGAAAGATCCAATGTAATCTCAGCTTCAAAATGCACTCAGGCTGGGGAGTTATGTACTCCTTTGACATACAGGAAGGGCTTGATTTAAATCCCTGTCATCAGTTCCTCTGTGAGAGACTATAGGATAGTGCTTCTATGGAGAGCAGCCCCAAGGAGACAATTTTTCAGGAAATAATAAATGAACGTGCATCTGTGTATGTGCTGCATCTTCTGTGAAGTCAAGAACTGGGAAAGGAGGATTTGAATGTGAAAATATCTGTTCTCCGACATCACCTTGGGCACTCAGCATGAGGCAGACCAGCCAGCATCCAAACACACAAAACTCCAACCCCCAGCTGAACCACGTGGGAAGAGCACCTGCCAGCATTACTACAAAGTGGAAATCTTCAGAAATGGTTTTGTTCACTGGTGCAGGGTGTTTCTCCCTTGTTTCCTCTAGCAGACACTTCTCCCGTTCCCTAGCAAGGCTATCTGCTTTGAGATAAAACCTGCAATGATGCTGGGAGTAGCACCAACCTGGGGTAAAGCCTTTACCAAAGCCTCTCTATGTCTCAGACTCAGTCTGCATCTCTTCAAAGGAGTCAGGCAGGGGATCTGTTTGAAGGCTCCAATAACGTAGTGGTCCTATTCTCTTAATGATCTGTCCTTTCTCAACCGCAGAGGAAAAGCAAGTCAAGTGTGTCCTTATACACTACTTTAGTAAAATGAATGTGCAGTACACACCTCATTACAACCACCATGGGAATTAAAAGTAACTTGAGCAAATGGCCCCAGCTCCACGTAATTATCTTTTGGAGACACTGGAAGACAAAAGGAAAAAAACTCACCAAACTAGCTCAAGAACAGCCGAGTTTGCCGGGGACAGGTGAGCAGCTAAAGCTGACCATGGGCTCAGAGGTTCCCCATGAACCTGGCTCTCTGCAGTGTCCCTGACGGCTGGGGCAGCGGGTCCTAGGGACTGGGAGTGTGCAGCAGTTCTCAGAGGAGAAGCCCTTCCATGGATATATGCAGGACAGGGCTGGAAGGCTACGGGTGTGTGTCTGAGCAATGCTGCCCTCCCATGGCACTTGCTCAGCCCACTCACTGCTGAACCCACACCCTCAAATGCTTCAGGGGTCCCGACCCCATCGAAAGGGTGACAGCAGGGCAGGGGTGATGAGCCATCGGTTACGCTTTCAGGCTCAGGGACTCTGAAACTCTATTCCCAGATGACTGATCCAGCCGGCAGAGCCCATTCTCAGCCCAGCCCCTCATAATGGAGCCCTTCCCAGCCTTCAGGTCCCTTTTTCTCATCAGTCTCCTGGCTTTGTAGCTCATTCTCGTGTTAACTCTTTCAGAGGTAATGCAACAGAGAAGCAAGAAGCTGAGAAGTCTAACCAAGAGCATGAATATTCTTTTAAAAACAAACCTTCAAATAATGACAAGTACAAGGCTGTGAGAGGCTCCTGTGGTGACATCCAGGGGGACTGCAGCCCTACCACAGGCCTTGGGCAAGCTCATCACTGAGCCTTCCTCCTTCTGATGGAACAGCGAGACTTCCCTTCCTTGAAAGATGTTTTTCTTTTGAAAACAGTTTCTAGTTCCTTTTTTATCCACTTACTTCTTTGTTGCCACAGAATGGCTGAAAACAGCTGTGGTTGTAAGTGGCTTTAAGTCCTGTCTGTAAAACCTGAATATGTGCAAAGCCTTTTTTAAATAAACACACCACTTGTCTGAAATGGGGTGCAGAAGGCCCAAGGGCCAGCAAGGAGTTCCATAGCAACAGAGCACCCATGGCTGAAATGTGTTTATGTGGGCAAAAGCCCACAGCTACATTTTTGTGACTGCTCTTTGTGGAGAAGGCAGCTTGAACTGGGTACAGCCCACAGGTTTACAAGCAGCCGCAGAACATGAAAGTATAAGGAAAAAGAAATTGTAGATTGAAGAGATTTAGCATGGTAGGAGAAAATGACAATCCATTGACTCTGCTCAGAGCCAGTTGTACCCCGGATGACAACTGCACATTTTGTGCACTTATTGCTGTTGACTCCATCAGGCAGTCAGAGGCACAGAGACACTTTTAGCTAAAGGAAGGGGAATACAATTTCTCCCTCAAATCCCTGGGAAATCACTTCTCCAGCACAGAAATAGGTCTGCCTTAGGCCACACCAGCCAGCTTTCCAAATCCACTGTGGTCAGAGCTCTGCAGTTCTGAAGCAAACCAGTAGCTTCCATGTTATATAAAAGTTACTGACTTTGTGTTTACCACGTGCTTTTCAGATGCTTCTTGAATCTGGATTGTTTCCAAAGTACATATATAAACTATATATGTTTATAACTTTATAAAGTTTTAAAAGCTTTGGCAATCTGTAATCCAGAGCTATGGTGTAGGTCGAGTGTGTGTTTATGGAGCATGAGCTGGGAAGTTTCAAGTGTCTTTATGGACTTGCAGGTGGAGGAAAGTAGAAGCTGTATCCCACATGAAGAGGATTTCTTCCATGTATTAATAACAAAGTTTTCCTCCAACCACAAATTCCTGATTGAGCTGCTCCATAATCATTCGGATCACAAGATCCCAGGAAGCACACTCTTCCTGGGGTATTGCAGAGCCCCACAGCTGTCTGACTGGACCTGGCAGCCGGATCTTAGAAGTCTATTTCTGAAGAAAAAAAAAAAAAAAATTACTCTCACCTTGCATGATTGCTCCTTTCTATGGGCTACCACACACAGTAATATGTGGCTCTACTGGTTTTACCACCCCACTATGGCATGCTCTTGAAACCTGATACATAGCTTTTGATGGTACGCCACAGCCCCATTCCAGAAGGCAACTCAATAAGCTGTGGAGATTTTGCATATAAAGATATTAAAACACAAGGTAATGTGAAGTGCTAACTTCCTTCTGGGCTGCTGTAGCAAGCACTGAGAAGAAGAAGACAAAACACATTTCTGTAATGACCTAATTACACTCAATACAAAAAAGCATGGAATGTCATCTTGGAGAGACTCTATTCAACAATAATGGAACTAGGAATGCTGGACTCTGTCGTGTGCATTCCTTACATTACCTGAGCACCTGTTTTAAACCATCTCCTGACAAACTAATTTCCCCCTCAAAATTTCAAAAGATGGAGGCACCACTTTTGTCTCCCCTCATAATCCTCAGAAAGTAAAGCACAGCTATACTAGCATTACAAAACACCTTACATTTAACTCAAACTTGTAAAACAGTGCAAGACTTTTACTGCTCCAATACACTAGGTTGTACATTGATATTTCACTTTCTGAGAAGATGCCCTCTATGAATATATATTTAGAATTCTTCTTACAAACTGATAACCTGATTGCAATCATTAAATTATTAGAAAAATGAGAAATTGTAAATAACTGTTTCAAAAGGTAAATATACCTGTTCTTTTACTAATGATGTACTATAACCTTCCTATAAAAATAGTATCTACCATTTTGAAAATATCAGATCCTCAGAATACAAAGGAAGTTATGCCTGTTTAGTGTGCCCCCTTGTATGAAGTGGAAGGTTCCAGAACAGTAGTGGAAAAGTTCACACACGATGCTGCAAATAATTAAGCAATCGTAATTTGCTTTTGCATAGGATTCTTTGTTTATAAGATGCGAAGAACTTCTCAGAAGCAGGCTATGGGTTTTACCATTTCTTAAAGAGAAGTGAGAAAGGCTCAAAAACTAATCCAGTCTCAGCAACAGAGACAGGTACTGAACCCAGCAGCATGTTCTCTGCTGGAAGCATTAGGAGGTTCCCCTCAGATAAAACGGCAGAAATGTGCTAACTTCTGCCCCCCATAACACCTACAGAGTACTAGCATTATAATTATGTTGATGATATAACCTATTCAGTCAACCATCTCATGTCCACACGGGTAATTATATTTTAACTGCTAAAGGACTTTGGGAATTGGCAGCCACACGAATGCTTGGTTGGTGCAGCACATACATTTGCCATCTTAAGGTGATTAAAGTAACTCCCAGCCCAGGACTGGCCAGATGATTACTTCAGTGCTACCCTTCATATTTAAATGGACAAGAGAAATAATCCAGAACATACACTACTCCTTGTTTGTGACTTATAAAGGAGTTTAGAGAAGAACCTGTATAGCTTGCACTGCAGATAGATAGCTCCTTGAATTTGACTGAATAGGCTGAGGCTGGTTTACCTCACAAGGCCTCCACAGGACTTTAACATTGGACCTAAATAATTTAGCTTCACAATTAATCAAGAACAAACACTCTTCAGGGCATGTATGAATGACCAGGAGATGAAGTGACACATGCTGTCTGGAATTTTATATACAATTTAGTGCCTGACTTAGCGTGTGATGCTGAGAAAGCTGACCTGTGTGTCTGGTCCCCTGTTTCCCTTTATAGGGGAAGAGGGTACCTAGTTCCTAGATATGAGCCTCTCCTACTGATTGTAGAATAACTTAGCATTTTTGGAAAAAAGACGTATAAAAACATTATTGATCCCAAATGTTTTGCATACTCTCTTGCTGCACTCAATGAAACAATCAAATATAGAACATGTTTCTGCAAAGCCAGCATGTAGAAAATTCTCTATTGTCTCTTTCTGCTTCATCAAGCAGCCCACAGAATACTTTAGAGGCTCTAGTCAATACTATTTAAAACATCAAGACTCATTTTACACTCCAGGTTCTTTGTAATTTTTCTTTCTCTCAAACAGGTAATATACTACTGGGGAGAATGCCTTCCCTTCATAATTACACCATACAAAGCTTAAGACATGCACATTTCAGGTGAGTGCCTAAAATTTTAAAGGCTTTCATTATCCTTCTAACACAAAGAGACTTTCTGGGGGACACTGCTTTTGCAAGAAAGGATGTGTATTTTGCTTATATTCAATGTTACAGGGAAATATAATGTCATTGACTTACTGGCAATCCATTCCATGAAAAATCAAATCCACCTATTGTATATGCATGGCTTTATGATAATGCAACAACCCATACAGGATAGCCTAGCAGCAACAGGTTCCAACATGTCCCTGCCAATCATTCACCTTCCTCTGCATGTCTTTTGCAGTCACAGGGCTAGCATGTGCATTTGACAGCCCTGGAAATTACTCTAAACCACCTCATCACATTCCAAACCAACACCTATTCTGATTACAAATTTAATAACTTGAAATGGACATTCTAGAATTAACCCTGTGACCTGCTAGATTGGTGACAAGGAGACAGTAAAATGTGACACAGGCTCCAGGCTGAGTGACAATGCCTGGTGATGTCTGAGGCTTCACTACTAGAAGCAATGTTGGAAAATGAAGGTAATTGGTTTTTCATTTCTTCTTTTGGCCTGCAAAAGTTTGTTTTTCATAATTGACTTTCACATGTGACTTAATGTGTTACTTAATGTGACAATGCATGATATATGTATTCAATAAGAATATATATCTCTTATTCTCAGTAAGAAAATATTGATGATGAGGCATAATGAAGCAGCTTGATTGGATACTTACCTGGCTAATTCTCCACTGTTCAAAGGTAGAAGGGAATTTCTCAGAAAGGCATGTGGAACTCTTGGGACAGTACAGGTATTTAGAACTGTTCAACAACTACTTTTGGCCAGTACCTTAATGATTTACATCCAGCCCAGAAATTGATGATATTAAAGTATTATGAGCCAGGGAAATAGAAATATTTCTTAGTTAGAAAGGGGCTTTAAACTTCACTTCAGAAAACAAAAAAAAGTCCCAAGCCCCATTTTAACAAGGGTTTTTACACCCAGCAGATTTAGGTAGTTCGCTGCAATGAGCAACAATATTGGCACTGCAAAGGGGGCAGGAACACATAACCAGGGAGCAGCAAAAGAAAATGGGACTGTGCTACTGACCCCAGGTGCCCACTGGATTGGCTTAGTTGAAATGTGAATCTATTCTCTGATTGATATCAAGCCCATCTATAGAAACATGTGAGACAGGAATGAACCAAATGAGTCTCATTTTCTGAGTATAAGACTTGACAGGTCTGAATGCGGATTTTAAATGCCTGAACAAGGAAGGAAAGAGATTCTGGTGATGGAAACTTTGCAGAACAAAAGTATTCTAACCTGAATCCACACAGTATAAAGCATTAAGGACATTTTTTTATCTTGGGAAATTATTTTACAGGTAACTGACTAACAATTCTGAAAATAAAGCCTCTTTAATTCTCTCTTCTTGAATTTGCAATGGGAAGGATTTAAAGAACTATATTTGATCCATTAGGCTGAAGTACTAACAGTACTGTACATTGTTTGAGTGTGCTAAATTTAGTTGACTTCTGTCTCTTCCAATTACCCTTCCAAAAAGGATAGGTGAAAAATAACTGGTTTTCTCATGGCCTCTCTTTATGTAATTTGGTTTGCTGTTGATTAATTTTTCTCTTCTAGTGCTTTCTTCTGTTTTGCAGGGTAGGAAGGACAAAATAGCTCAAGGGGGGGAAAAAAGTTCTTTTTCTGAGTTTGAGGTTGTAGGTTCTTCCCTTTCATATTTTTAGCTCATCAATATAATGTCAGGATCATTGATAAGAAAAAAAAAGTCTAAAGGAGCATGGAATGAATCTTAACCTTGGTAAAAGAGACCAACTGTAAGAAATCCTGAAAGTAAAAATATATTTCTACACATGCTATCCTCATCATTAGTAAGAAGAAAAGCCTAATACAAGCTTTATATAAATAATCCACTGACTAGTCCTCTTTTGGCACAGCAAAGAACTGTAGAGGAATAGCATGCCCTAATTCTTAAAAGAACTGTGCTCTGCATCAGAGGTACTCCTCAACATTTCAGAAATAGTTCAATTCCATTTGGTATTACTTATGTGTATGCCCTCTGTAAGCTATGTACAACTCTTAACACCGCTCAACCTCTCAAAAGGAGGTAGAAACCAGGCATGAATTCTGGGGCAGGTCTTGAACTCAGCTGCTGCTTTGCAAAGGATGCAGCAGTGAGAGCTAAAGGGTTTCTGACTGCGATATCCTCCAACCATCAAATGGTAATCAAATACTTTGATGAGGAGGAAGTAAAAAAAGATTAATGTATCTTAGTGATCTGTTAAAATTTCAAAAATAGTAATTGCTGAACTTCACTGCTCTAAAAACCTTTGTTCTGAAAACAGAACTAGGCAGCAATGACTTGCCCTGAATTTCTGAAGAGTCTGAATGATCAAAGATGTGTTGAAGTTTTATTCACCCACCTTGTTTCAGTGTTTAGACTGGGCTGATACTCCACAAAGACAAAAAAACACCACAGGCTTTCAAAAAGGAAGGAAGTGCCCCATTCAGAGAGACATTAATTCTTTCCAACCTTCTTATCTAACTTTTCCAACCTTCTCATTGGATTTGTAAAAGTCTCCCTTACTACATTTGATAGCACTTCATTAATTATCAGGACTAATTTACCACTAAAATTTAATGCAGAAAATCAGCAGTCATCATGTATGTTTGATTGACTCCTTCAGAGAAACACAAAGCAAGAAATCCAGATCCTGGAATAAGACCCGGAAGAACTTATGACAGAATGGAAAAGCTTTCTAGAGCATCCTATGACAATAAATGCAAAATTGGGTAACACACTATGGTATCAAAGGCAGAGGTGATGATTATCAAGTGTACATAGAACTGGGACGTATGACTTCCTGAAGACAAGTGTCTCTGGAGTAGCTTTCCTAAAATTCCTCTTTCCCATTTGCCCATCAGATGTTCCCTACCCTTCTCTTAATGAATGTCTCCTTCAGACATTGGGATGTTCTTCCCAGAAGAGGAAGAACAGACCACAGCTGCACTATAGCTTGTACAAACATAATTAACTGGCAGTGCTCACAAATTCTAAGGTGTGTAGTTATGCAAGTTTGATAATCTTTTGTGGGCTGATGGCTTAAATAACTTGCCAGCAGATCATACACTAGAAACGTGTCACTGCTTGTGATACAAGAGCAGGTGTGTTCTTGCCCATTACTGGAATGCAGCTACCGGGGCAGGGTTTGAAATTTACCAGTTCAGACAAAGATATCATTTTCAGGTTGCAACAAAGGAAACAAAAGAATGGAAATCTCTTTGTAGACATTAATTTTTTTTTTTTAATTATGGACATTTATTTAACAAATGCTGTTCCAGTTAAAGTTCCACTTTTTGAACAGGCAGCCATTCCTAAGAGAGAAATTTATGCCATTCCCTTTGCCACCAGGGGTTTAGACCCTTGTTCGACTGATGTTCTACTAGAACAATCAGCTGTTGGGCACATAATATCCCCTGGCACTTCTCTGAAGAAGTCTTGCAGTTAGTAATATAACTTGCAATTTTTAGTGGGACACTCCATTGCCTGTTGCTGACTTTTATGGACTATCCATGCATTCAGGCAGGTTTCCTCAGGGAAAAAAACTACCAGTGGAATGTGATATGACTTACAAAATTCTTTGTCCATCTTTCAATCTAGATACTTGAGACTTCAAGAGATAAGCAGAGGCTCTCTCTTGGGGACTATTAATATATTAAGAAACTCAAGCACTCCTGAGAAGCCATACCTGGATGAACCATAAGGGTCATAAGGATAGAAAACTATCCTACCTATGAAGTAAAGGAATACTCTGGGGGCTGAACACCATACAATTGAATAAAACTGTTTCCTAGAAGCAATCGCTTCCTTGGTACATTTCATTCCCAGTTTGATGGTCTTTCAGAAAAACTAATAGGGATGTCAAAGGCAAAATGATAATGTGGAAACACAGTAAGTGTAGGCTTCTCTGATGAGTAGTCTGATGTTTCTGTAGGAGAGAAGAGGAAGGAAAATGGATGGAAGAGAGAGAACAACATCTGCAGAACCTACAAAGATCTGAGGAGATGCTACAGTGGAAAAAGAAGGAAATAAAAGGAGACTATTTAGGGGAGACCAGAGAGGAAACTCTCATGGACTATTTGTGTCTTCTTAAAAGCTCCATGCAATTTTACAACCCCTGCCAAGCTGTGAAACTCAGGTGACCCACAGTGATCTAGTGGGTCCCCCAGTACCTGTGCAGGAGTCAGTCAGACTTCTGACCAATGTTCAGGGCTCTGAACATTGCAAGAGTGATTGATTAGAACAGTGCAGCAAATGGCATTGTCTGTCCTGACATGGGGAAGAAATCAGATGCATAGGATTGAAAGAGACAAATGAAGGAAAGACACAAGGCAGATAGCTCTGCATTGCTTTTACCAGGCAGATGTGATGAAGAGGAAGCAGCACAGCAGCCACGCTTGTAAGAAATGCCCACACCTTGAATCATCAGCCGTGGGCAAGACAGCCTGTCCAGAACAGCCATTCCACTTCCTCAGCTATAAGCACAGTGTTGTGCCCTGGCTTACTCCTGTGCCTGCCAGTCTCCCGTGCCTGCCTACTCCCGTGCCCCAGGTCTCCCATACCTACCCTCATTTTCTGTGCTCTTCAGGGCAACATGAATTTCATTAGGGCTAATAATTAATCTAATGAGGCTAAATAATTAGTCTAATAAAGCTAAAATGCTTGTTGAATAATCAAAATACTTTCTTGAAAGGCAAAAGGAACAAGCACATTGCCATGAAATAAACAAAATAACTAATAAAAGGAAATTCATTTTGTCACAAGCACTCAACTTCTCACATTCTAGTAGAGCAGGTATTATGCAGAGGGGTAAGAAGACAACCACTTCTAGAAAGGGCTTGTAACAGACATTATGAAAAAAATCTGTGAAGAATGCAGCACAAACACATACATACACATTTACATACATTTTTTCTCACTCCTCCAGTTCCTCATTACCTTGGACACAGTACCTTTAGTTAATCAAGGAATGTCAAGTTCAAGCACAAGCTCTGCGGTTCAGCTCAAGCTACTGGTTTGCAGCATGCAATTTCACTTCTGAATTACTCATTCCTTGTTAGGGTTTCTCTTGCAATTTTGCTTCTATCCCCAAACTTTAAAGATAATTCAGCAGTGTACTTGACAGCAAAAAATATCATTATCTTCCTAGCAGGCAAAGGATACACTTTTAGAGGAACATAAACTTGATTTTCAAAGATAGTGGTTACCTGCAGCCCTTACTGGCTTCAAATAATATTTTGGGCACTACTATCTCTGAAAGGTCAGACTCTCAATACAAACAACTGGAATTCACCCCCAAAACAAAATAGTTTCCGTGCACTGAAAGAAAAGTATTCTGGTCAGATTTAGGGAAAATCTTGGACAGTGCTTTCACCAGAAATGGATGACAAATTTCAAAATTGTTTTTAGGAGGGCTTTGCCATGAGGAAGGGAAACAAGCAAACAGTGATAGAACTCACTGCCACACAGAAACCATCTCACATATGAGAATAATAAAGGTAAAAACTGTTGTCAATCTCCAAAGAGATTTATCAGGTGATACCTGGTCTGGATAAGAGATGAATTTCAAATTCTGCCTCCTTCCACATTTGACCACACCAATTAAAAAAGCCCAAAGCTGACAAATCACTGATGATCAGCTCTCTCAGTGACAGAGTAAACCAGTTGTTACACCACACCCAGACATTTTCAGCACTACATTGTCTTCTAAGTGTGGTGCTCTTTGCTGTATTTTTTTTGCTGTGGCTATCACCAAGTATTGTTAGGGATGAGTCAGGGACTGCATATTTGCTACTGCAGATTCACCCTCACCAATCCAAAGGAAACAGCTCCACAATGAGATTAGTGACAATGTAAGAATAAAGGCTTTTTTTTTTTTAATAGATATATCTCTTTTCAGAAAGGAATTTAATTTATTATTTCTGTTCAGGTTTAGCAGCAGATATACAAAATTAGCTGGAGGGTTACTTACTTTCAAGTAGATCCACTGTTCCACTCCTCTCCTGGCAGAAAGAGAAAGGAAAGTACCTTCAGGTTTTCAAGGCACAGATCATGTATTTCTTGTGGTATGAAGTAATTTCTTTTAACATTAAGCTGTGCAATTCACCAATTCCCAGAACTGCATGTTAGAGTTTGCATTCTGAACAAAGCTAAGTACCATCCCTTCCAGGGCTCTTTTGTCTTTTAAATGCATCCTCCTTGGTAGTATTTCATGTTATTGTGTTCTCACTGCTTCTATATAAATGAACATATTAATCCTTAATTTTCTGGGTTTATAGCTCCATTTGCCAAGGAAGAATTTTTCTTCTCTCAGAAGCTGCAGAAGATGCAGATCCCCACTGTGACAGCTTCTTCCTGTCTGCAGTGGTCTGGCAAAAGGAATTAGTTCAGGAAAGTTCATAAAAATGTATATTTTCTTTTCACTTTTACTATACTTCACAGCTGTCTGTGTTCTCATCACTTTTCTTTTGAGTATACTTATGAACGCCCATCACAGCAGCTAAGGTCTGCAGGGTTGGAAAGCTGACCTTCCAAGACAAGGGATAGAAACATGGGAGCCAATCTTTCCCACATCAAATGACAGTTCGTCCACAACACTTCTACTCTTTGGGGTACTCCTGAGAAAATGCAAAACCTCAATTTTGACTTGTTCCAGCATTCTCAATGGGAAAGAAAAAGCTTCACTTATAGCAGCTTAGGAAGCTGTGAAACTTGAGGGCCATTTGACAATTTCAGGTATTTGTATGCATAACTAAATGCAAGGGAATTAAAATCTGGCATGGAAGACTACACGGGCAGGATATGCACCAGTCTGGAAGAAGACAGGTTTTGGTAGGATAAGATGAAAGACAGACTTCGGAAGGAAGTACAAGTGCAATACTGTTTGTGATTTCACATTTTAAAACATGGCACATCCATGTAGAGAAAAGTAATCGAATTGTAGCAGCCAGTTAGAGCTGCTGCATTTTTCTAAACCCCAAACCGGTGCTATAGAGGTACCATTCACAGAGATAAAGAACTTAAATGAAGATTCAAATTCATGGAATCAACTTTCTAAATCTTCAGCTGCTGAATCTTTCTCTGAGATCATCTTTGTTTTCTTTCTCTGTAGAGAACTAAATGCTCATGAGTTGGCATGTATTTGCATAAAGCTATCTGAGGTCCTAACTAGGACTCTAGGACTTTTCAAAAGAGTTAATCCCACCACATCTGCTTTCTCTCTGCCTTTGAAAAATGACATAATGAAAATCACTTCTCACAAAGAACAGATACTTTCTCCCTTTGATACCCCATCACTGCAAAGAGCCCAGCACCCCAAAACATTGGAGGTAAAGGAATTGGTATTTACTGCCACAGAGCTTTTCCAGTCAGTCTGATGTTGCAGTGCCACTATAGGCAACAGGATCTGACTCTTTTTCAAAGAGCACCAGCTCTGGGCTGTGTTTTACAACAGAACTGGTATGCTATGGAAACTCTAATTTAGATGTCCCACTGCATATGCTGGTAAAAGCAGATATGTACTGGTTATTAAGACACAATCTGAAGTCTGCCTCACACCTCCTACAATGAAGCTACTGATACCTATCATCACCTATACAGGGCACCCATCCTTGAAACAGCACATCAGTAACTGGTAGACTCTCTGTTAAAGCCATAACAGCATTAATATCTGATGTCTTTCCAAAAGTAAAGGTTTTTTGGGTTTTTTAAGCAGAAAAGTCTGAAAAGGGCATTATTAGTCACAGAATGCACCAAAGGCAGTTAATCTCCTGTCTGCACCTTAAGAAAGAAAAGAGGAGAAAAAGCTAATTTAAACAAATGCTACAAGGGATAAAAAAATTCAGACTGATGCTACATTAAATTACATGGGAGGCTGAGGTATCCAGCCATGGTCTTCAGTAAAAAAGAAAATTATAGGGTCTATCAATTAGAGAATTGGTGCTCTGAGCCTATGTGCTGGCACGCTTACAGTTTTTTTAATGTCTGGCAGGATGTTTTACAAACTAAACCCAGCAAGATGACAATTCCACCAGAAGGTGCTTCAGATGGTTTTGCTAATAATTTTGATCAGCTGAAATGGAGAAAAACATCACTTCATTTATTTGGCTTTTCCAGAACCTGTCAAATCTGAGCAGAACAATTAATTGCCCCTTCTACATCTCCCCCCTGCCATCTTTCTCACCTTCTTCCAGAAAAGACACTTCATTTTATTTACTTTTTCTACAAGTATTCTGTATATTCAGTCTTTGTTCCCAAAACCAACTTTGGTCATACTTCGTGCACTTCCTTTCTAGAAGGAAGTGCCATTTCTTGAGAATATTCATTGGAGGCTGGTACTACTACTGCTGCAAAGATGTAAGTGCTAACCACCATATATTGCCTTTTGTTTTAATAGCCTTTTAACCAACTTTGTTAATGGACTGAATGCAATTTAGATATGGAACTTGGCTAAAATGTAGCTTCAATTGGCTATTAAAATTTAAGAGCCAACTAAGATAGCTAATTACAAAAAAGCTCCAGTGATAATGCTAAGCAGAATTAGTAATAGCAAATGACAGTCTGTCTAGTCTTATTCCCAAAGGGAAAGAAACTCTTAACTGAGAAGTCAACCAGACAACGTGCAGAAAACCTAATTGCATTACTGGTATTATGGCATCCCAAATCTGGCAGCTCACTGGGACAAAACAGCGAGAAAAGTCTGTCAAACTACTCAGGAAAGCAACTGACCCCCTTCCTAATGCTAGCTGCAGCAAATATTGGGAATTATTATTTTATATTAACTTACTGGAAAATAATCCTGTAAAAATTATCAAACCAGCACCATCTAAAAAATATGTTATATCCATCCTGAATTTGACTGTCGCTACAGATAATTTAGATTAGGGGAAAATATAAACAATCTGTCTGCAAAATGTTCAAGCACTAAAAGAAGCATTCTGTGCTTCATTATCAATATCCTCATTACACCATCAGCTGAAGTGCTGACTAGTTCTCCTGTGAAGATTTATCTTGTATGGTGGCCACTTTGAAACATAGGTAGCGGAGTCTTTAACATTCCCTACTCAAGTGTCTCCCTGCTGTGCCTGTAAATGTCAGTCCAGTTTTTTCACGGCTGCACGCACAGATTAGAAACAGCAGGAGAGCTTGGGAGTATGACTACAATACTAGTAAGGACACTTGTCTTCATGGCACTGCTCAAGTGATTCTTGGAATGCAGGACCCTGCTGTTTTCTAATATTTACACACAACTGGAGTCATCAAGAGCAGTAAATGCAGTCTAAAGGCAGTTTGCTTCTTTTGTGTGAGGGGCTTTACTTTCAAACGGGGATGTCAACAAAATCCAACTGCACCCTCCGCCTCTCTGGAAGTGCTGCATTCCCCATCAGTGCTTTGCAAAGCAGAGAGAACACGTGTGTGCAAGCACGCACTGTATGTGATCCATACGGTAGCGCTGCGGGGATGATCACAGCCCTCCCCTCCGCTCCTCCTGGCCATCCCACGCTCTAAACATTACTGCAGTTACAGCAAGCTGGAGCCGGGGGCTTTACAGTGCCTTGTGAGCAGAGACAAGCCCTGAAACAGCATTCACCTTGAATAAAAAGCACCCTTTGCCTTCACAGAACACTTGCCAGGACACCTTTTTCCAGGACATTTTTGGGGTGGGAGGAGGTCAGGGTGGCTTATGAAACTCACACCTCAAAACATTCTTTTCAAATATATGGAAATTACTGTTTGTTCCATTTGGCTTTGGTGGTGTCAAAAGAAAACACACTGCTTGAAAACTTGGAAAGTAATCAAAGGAAGTTTACTGGTAAATAAGTTACTAAAAAAAATAAAATGTCAAACAACTGAAGTACAAAAGAATGACATTAACTTCAAGTATGTGACAAGGAAGAGAATACAGTATGCCTTCCTGACAATAGCTATTCAGAACAGTGTAACATACTTTCTGAACAAAATGATTAAATGAAATCATTAAAATGATAGTTTGATTTGAGGAGTTTTAAACTTGTGAGAGGTTTTAAAAATCCTATTTTTACATGTGAAATGAAGAGCATGCTACACTTAATGTTGTCAGCCACACTTTGCTAATACTCCGGAAAAAAAGCCTAACAGTCAACAGAAATGAGAAAGCACCTCTTAAATATGGTATTCCAGTTTTATTTCAAAACAATGGATTCCCTTGTTACAAAACATAACCTCATCATTCATTCATTCAACATTTCATGCTACAAGATTTATTTAATCTCGTGAGTTGCTACTCAGACATGATACAATCAAGCAAGTTGGACATCCACACAAATACACTCTCACTGGCTCATATGGACTCCATTTGGTTTGCCAAACTTTCAGTTGCCCTGAAAAGAATGAGGTTCATGCCTTATTATGTGTATGATGCAGTAGATATATGAAAAGTAGCAGTGTTTCACACTGGAATTCAACTATTTTTTGACTTACAACTCTGAAGAGAGGATTCAAAGCTAACCATGGAAGTACTTTTACAAAAGGATTACATGCTCCTCAAAGATAAACCATTATTGCTATGAGAAGCAGTTGTGAGACAATATTTCACTGGAACTAGATCCTGCACAAAGTTACTCACAATTATATTCTAGTCTTTTCACTAATATAAAAAGAAAACCTGAGGGGGTGGTTGGGAATAGGCATTGGTTTTTGGTTGGTTCTTTTCTTTGCCCTGGGCCCTTCATCTGAAATTCTGGTCTCTTTCTTTCCAGAGAAACTGTGAATAATTAGGAAAGTGATACAAACACAAATACTATGCAAAAAAAATGGCTAAAATTCAGTACCTGTCTTCCAAAGAACTGGAATGCATTTTATACATTTTTATACATGTATAAAATGCATTTAAATAGATAAAACTCATACTGTTTTATACCTGTTTTATACAAACTAGAATGGAAGGACATGACTTTTGCCTTATGTTCTGTTTTTAATTCAAACACTTGAAACATTTAAAAGCTATTTCTGCTTTTTAAGACTTCATCTCTGTGTGCATTTAAGTGACCACCAATATGACTTTACTCAAAACTGTGAGAAATCAGATGCAACACTGCTGTTTCTTATATAGTATTCATAATGAAACTATTAAATAAGGCTTTATCTCTACATAACAAAGCAGGGGAAAAGCACTCTCTTTAGTTTGCCTTTAAGACATGAATTCATGTATATAAAGAATAAAAATGCATCCCCACTTCAAAAGTTGGCAAAATTTTGCATTAGTATTTAAGTATACATAAATTATGCAAATATTTTAATAAAACATTTATTCTTCAAAAACAGGTACAAAGAGCAGTCCATGTTTTTACAGTATTTGTCATTTAAAAAGGAAAGAAAAAGATTCCAGTGCTACAGAAAAAAAAAAAAAAAAACAAAAAAACAACTCAACAAAAAAAGCCCCAGAAATGAGCCACAGAGCAACTTAATTTGTTGCTCCACATATTATTTACTTCTGGACTCTCTTTCTGGTTGCTGTGCTTCTCTTGGGTTTTGGTGAGGTCATCTTCTGGGTTCTGGTAGCAATTGCATCTGCAATTCAAACAAAACAAAAAGACACTTTGTGTTAAATAAAATAACAAAAACACATCACAACAAAATACTTTTCCTTTTCAAAAGGATAGCTCAACTCAAATCATTCATTGAGCTGCAAGTGGGGATGAGGAATATGCCATGGACAGAGGAGAATATACAACTATTTCTGGGCACTGACCTTCTCCCAGAAAACATGTACAGTTCAACTTCTCCAAGACTACCATCACATGGAGTTGAGTCATTTTTTTAGCTCATCTTCAACAAAAGAATTGGATCCTCTACAAAATCTACACCCCTACTTCCTACCCCATGTGCCAACTCTCAATTTTATAATGCTTTCCAGTATTAAGCCATTTTTTTGGACCTTGTACTAAGGTAATCCAGCTCTGGGATCACAGTTTAACCCCAGACAATAACTACCTACCGTGCGGAGTTTATTCACTCACTCCCCGTCCACTCCCACCGGGAAGCGGAGAAGAATTGGAAATAGGAAAAAAATCCCATGGGTTGAAAAAGGAACAGTTTAATAATTACAATAAAGTAAAATACAATAATACCAAAAGTAAAAAGGAAGAGATGAACTACCACACATGTAAAAAAACCCCAACTCACAAGTGATGCACAATACAAGAGCTCATCACTCACTGACTGAGCCTAGCCCAGCCCCTCAGCAGTAACTGGCCACTTCCAGCCAACTCCCCCATTTTATATACTGGGTATGACGTTCCATGGTATGGAATATCCCTTTGGCCAGTTTGGATCAGCTGTCCTGGCTGTGCTCCCTCCTGGCTTCTTGTGAAGCTCCTCATTGGCAGAGCACAGGAAAACAGCAAGTCCTTGACTTAGGGTAAGCACTGCTCAGCAGCAGCCAAAACATCTGTGTTATCCACATTATTCTCATACTAAATCCCAAACACAGCATTGCACCAGCTACTAGGAAGAAAATTAACTCTATCCTAACTGAAACTAGGACACTTAGCAAAGAAATTTTGGTCTGGTATTCTCACAGTTTAGTGAAATGTGGCATCTTAGAGCATTCTGAATGGAGTGTATACAAGGGGAGGTGGAAGGCACACAGGTGAAAAAGGAAGATTTCTGTTTGGCAATGTCAGGTGTTAAATCAGCTCAGCTATCAGTGCAACTGTGCATACAGATTTAAGCTATCACTTGACAATTATTTCATTAACAAAGGTAAAGAATAGTCCCATCTAAATAAGATTCTTAGTAAACCTGGCAGGCAGGTTGTTCAAACAAACCATACCTAAAAGCAATAATAAAAACCTCCCTGCACTTTGATTCTTGCCTGCCTACTACCAGGGGAAAGGAAGAAAACAAAACCACTGCTCATTTTTGTGAATTGCACTCAATTGCAGTCACTTCGACAAAGAAAATATTACACATAATAAAAATGTCTACCTTTTTGCATAGAAACAATGAAATATTTTTCATCTCCTAGTCACGTAATTTTTATTTTTTTTCTTCTTAATCCTATTCCTATCCTTCCTAATCCTATTCCTTGAAGATAGCATGCCTAACTACTTCAGTTCTTGCTTGTAAAACTATATATAATTCTACAATCCTTGTCAAGTGTGCAGGTAAAGAAAAGTAAAACTGAATTTCATGAAAGTCCTTAAGAAAGAAGCTGCTTGCTTAAGACAACAGCCTTTGAGCAGTGGGAGTCACTGATCATTCAAATTCAATGAGTAAACTTGGGTGAATCAAGGAGGCATAGAACAATGCAAAACAAATCTCTACAAAAGAAACCCAGCAGTACTGTTTATAGTTCTGGGCTCTATCCTACAAAATAGATATGAGTAAAAACAGGGAGAAAAAATTATTTGCAGCTCTATAACAAATCAACAAGAAGAAAACATTGAATTTAACTAGTATATCTGAAGAGAGTAGAAAAAAAAATGAGAGTCATATGATGTGCAAAAGGTTGCTTCACAGAATGTGTGTGATTTTCATGTCCATAGTGGCTAGGACAACTACTAAACTTAAGGGAAATTCATATTAGGTAATAAAAACATTAAAATACTCCCCCTTATTAAATCCTTTGTAATAGTAAAGATAGTTTAGTATTACAAGTGGTGTTCACCAGGGAAGTTTTAGAATAATCAAACAGGTTTTAAGATAAAATATTAGCATGTATCAGGATTAACACCAACACAAATTGATTAGACTGGGGTATAGAGCAGATCTCTTCTTGATGTCCCTTCTCATCTTCCAAGTCTACGTACACTGATTTAAATAGAAACACACAAGTCTTATGACTAAGAAATACAACTGCTCAAGTCAAAAAAATAGTTTCTATAAAATTAGAGAAGTTCCTTTGGTAAAAACAAAGTCACAACTTTCCTGTTTAAATCACCTTTTTTGATGAAAAGGAGGACATTGAGAGATTTGGAAAGACAAAAACACAACAACTGAGCAGATAAAATCAGGTAAGATTAGGTGACAGTTCTAAGTTACATCATAGGTTAGAATATCTGAAAACACAGCCATAGATATCTATGTTAACCTATGATGTATCTAAGTTACATCATAGGTTAGAATATCTGAAAACACAGAGATAGATGTTAGACTGTCAGCAAACACCAGGTAAGTGAAAAATATCTAATGGCAGCCATGCTAGAAGTGGGCCAACTGCATCACTTCCATATGCTGAATCTACACCTGACAAAGGCTAGCATATGCCAGTCTCCAGCTAATGGGCTGAAGAGTTCCAGCAATTGTAGCTCTCAAAACAAATTTGTAGTCATCATCACCAAATAAAACACCTAACATCAAAAGAAGTGGTGGAGTACCTTGATCAGACACTCCAAGGTTCCCTTTCTCAAAAAGAACCCCAAATCTAATGTCTGTGCTTATGTGTGCACAATCTTACACACACATTTTGCTGTATGTTTACCTCTTCAAGAAACAAAGGTCAGTAAATCTGGAGTGGTGGATGATGTGCTGGAGTTCTCTGGAAGAGATGTTCTCAACTGGTACCCACAAAAATGAAGCTTAATCATCATTTCTGTGTGGACACCCCACGTGCCACAGCAGGACAGTGTTAGGACTGACGTTGCTTTAATACAGGCAAGTACATGCCTGTATTAAATCATTCCACACATAAAAATGTGAAATTGCCACAGTAAACCTGAGAAGTGATAAGGTAGGAATGAGACTGTCCCTACTCTACCATCTTATATATGCTACTATGTCAGATCTCAGTACAATAAATTATTCCCGAGAATAATTTTGTTACTAATTTAAGTAATAAATACATACCTGTGGTTTCCAAAGCAGCTAAATTTAGAACTGCCAGTTCTTCAAAATTCTTCCTGATCACAGTATCCCTTTTCTCTTGTAAAATGTAGTTCAGGTATATTTCAGCTGTCTTTGCTGGTATTAAATAACCAAGCCATTTTGCCAGATAGCTCTCTAGGAGATCTTTTTCCTTCAACTGCCCCTTAAAAGGGTTCTACAATCATCAGATTGAAAAAGGAAACAAGAAAATGGAACCCATATATTTGCTATTTACATACAGAAGGAATAAGAAAATAGTTGGAAGCTGAGGACTACATTCAGCAACCAGCTGCAAACATCAAATGGGAACTTAGGCCAGGCTGCAGCATTTAATGAGTTAAACACCAACATAAAATCACTTTGGGCAGTTTGAATATGGCATCAATGAAGAGATACTTTTAAAGAAGATAAAAGACAAAATCTTTAAGAAGATTGTAAGAAGATGAAGTCTTCTTTTAAGAAGACTCTTCCTTGCTTTAAGGACAAGTCCTTTGACAAGCTCTTTCCCAGTTCAGCCAGGGAACCCCAGCATAACTGAAAAAAATCTGGTGAATAAAACTTCTCAGACAAGCATTTTTCAGTACTCTGAAGCTGCTGAAAAAATTGCAAGGGCAAGTAATAGTAAGTAGTTGTGGTGAGTTGGCTCTTTCTGTTTTCACAGCAGGTCTTTTTCTACAAAAATCAGAAATACAACTCAGAAAAAAAAGAAAATACCAGAAGAATGCAAATATGGGCTTGAATTCCAGTAAATATATGACTGAGAGAGAAAAGTCAGTGAAGTTGTGGGATGGGGCTTAGCTTTTATCTACTCTGTTCTGCCAATTACTCCCTTTCCTGCAACAAATAAAGCAAATATTTTTCATATTCTCATAAGGAAAAACATCAGAACACAAGAATCTATTATTTATGACTATATGCCTGTGTATTTCTTACAGATAACAAATATATGAGTGTTCCTTTAAAAATTTTAATATAAAATTGTTCCAGATGAAACTGAAACTGGTTTACTTCTATTTGCAAAAATTGCTGCACTGAAGATACTTCAAAACATGATTGTACATAAACAGAAATCATTTGTCCCATGCAGCATGTGTCTAAAATTAACCTTTCTCTTCACCACACAGCAATTTGAAGGAAGAAGGCAGTTTAATTCAAAACATTACTTGCAATCTTGGAAAAGGTTAGTTCCCTGTAAAAATCTGAGTCACTGCAGCACAATTTTTCTTTCCAGTTGAAAAATTTCACTTGCAAATTTTATATCTGAGTTTGAATTGCAATACTTGCTCAACATACAGCAATTCATCATCAGGTCACAGAAAAACAACCAAAAAAGCAGACATAAATTTTTTTTCTTAAATTACTTAGTTCTACATGTTAAGTCATTATATAAAACTTTACACATGGAAAATTTTCGTTACAAGGTGTTTTGTTTCAATTTAATACTTTTTGTTAGCAGAAAACACAAGAAAATCCCATGAAATGTAAAAAGGGAACCTAAATTACTTACATTTTAGATGTTCAAATGCTAGAAATTATCTGAAAATATTGTACACAAATAAGCCTAAAATACAAAGGTAGATTAAATAAAGAACTGTGTTCCAAGCACACACAGAAGTACACAGCAACACTCCCATACTTTACATGTTGGACACTAATTTTTTCTCTTTATTATGATTAGTAGCACATGTTCAAAGTAATTCTCACTAAATTTGTCACTTGCAAATTGTCAAAAAACCCTACTACTCATGAAGAACCACAAAGATAAATTAAATCTATTAAAGCAAATCTATTTTAACCTTCCTATCCACAATATTTTAAAATCTTTTAAATTAAAAGCACCTCCTACCACACCTTTTCTAATTTAATTTCTAATAGCTTTTGAAGATCCCCAAACAATCTCAGGGCAGGCATAAAAAGACAGATCACTTCATATTGTGCTTGAATATACTTAATGCTAAATATAGAAGCGAGTTTGTCACTATTTCAGGCAACAGAAAACAGCATTTCTCTGCTTAAAACCCAGGTCTTTCTGGTAATTTCTAGATACAACATTGCAGCACATGTTTATAAGTTCTAAAACCAGACCACATAACTCTTGTACTAGAACATTTAACTTGCAACATTCCTGAGACAGGTAAGGGAAGGCTAAGAAGGTCACAGAAAGGGACAGATCTTTCAGTCACTAAGCACTGACATGGATACACAGTTTTAAAACTTGTATCTACTTCCTCCTTGAGTCTGTAAGATAGTAGTCAATACCACATCCTCCACAAGAAGGAAGAGAGGTATTACACAATTAGAACTATTGTGCAGTACAAGTTTCAGAGAAAAGTTTTTTAGGGTACAAGATTAAGAGATTTAAAAAAAAAATCTATCTGTAATGTGGGAATTAATACAGAGCAGAAAGACAAAAGAAAAAAGTTGCACCATAAAGAAGCTCAAAAAAGAGATGCTTTGCTTTCTCCTAAATCTTGGTGAAGAGGTCAATAATGGTCTAAATACAAAAATGCACCTCAGTGGACATTAAGGAATTAATCTTACTTGAATGAAGAAAAAAATATTTAAGACAATAACCCAGATACTGATTTATGCAAAGCCATGCAAGGTAAATAAATATAAAGCTAAGTATCTATTAATTGAGAAATAATATTAAACCACCATTTTGGAATGTTCTTCTAACCAATCCATCAGTAGGAGTGCTTTCATATTGGAGCTGGTCACATAGTTCTTTATTTATACTGCAAGAGTAACCAAAGACCCCAGTTAAGGCCTTAACATGGTAGATGCTATCCAGCAATACAGACCTGTGGAATTCCTACCCTTCGTAGTACTGACTATTTTAAAAGTATATTAAAACAGTATATACAGTATATACAGTACTTTCATGGTAATATCTACTCTAGTATTTTTCTATGTCCTAATTAATAAACCCCAAAACTGTCTGAAAAAATTCAGAACAGAAAATAAAAAAGGCTATTCTAAAATTCTGTATTGCTCTAATCCAATCTGCATCAACCCTGACATTTAAAAATACCTGCCAGGGCAATTGTTTTATTTCTGTTGTAGCTTTGAACATGGTATTACTCACAAATTCTCACGAAACTCTTGTTTTCCCAGAATTTATGAGATTTTCACTGAGTATGCCTGTGCTATCTGCCTATTCCACCAAACTGATCAAAAATAAGCATATTAATCCTACCATATTATGCACGACACCCCTGCATGAGCATTGGTGGATATGTTCAGTGTATGCCAAAGTTCGGTATTCTGTTTTAACAGTATCATCATTTTTAAGCCTCTATATCTTACTACTGTACATGAAGGCAGCTAACACTGATAATAGAGCTGCAACAGAGGGGGAAAAAGCTTCTCATTTAAATAGAAATTATTTCTTCTACATTTTTCCTGGTGGACATAGATTGGCTAATATAATACTTCAACGTCATCCATATTACTTTGTAAAGGATACCTGGCAAAATTCCCCTTTTCAAGAAAGCCTATGGGTTCATTATGTCAGGAAAAAAAAAAAAAAAGAAAAAGCTGATAACATGCTAATATAAATAAAAAACAATTTAAGAATTTCACCAAATTTCATGCAACTTATTTTGAAAGTCCAACACAGCTTGTTTCTCAAGGGCTTTCCAAACAGAATTTTTCACTTGACTGCTCTAGAAACACTGATGCTGACAGGATTGGAAGAGAAGGCCTTTAATGACCTCATCTGATGTGGGCACTCTTACACTGACAACAACCAAGGGCAGCTGACAGCAGAAGCAAGAATTTCCAGATGAACGTCCTTTCTCAGCGCCATTCTTCCTTCCTCCTCCTTCAATGGTTAATGCTGATGAGCTAAACAGCAAGAGGCTGCACTGCTCCTCTTGCCACTGCTTTCTGTTCAAACACTCATAAGATGTTTGAATACCTGAAGAGCAACCACCATTCCACCACATCTATGCCCCTTAGAACACAAGAAAACAGAACTGCAACAACTTTTAAAGCATTCCTGTATGACTCAACTTCAAATTGTACAACTAAGAAGTATCAAGAAAATATCCATTTTACTGAACTTCAGGATTTTTTTTTTTAGTCACAGGAAAAATCATTTAATGGAGAAACAAGTCCATGGTAACACAAAACTAGTCACATTTGGAAACACAGTTTTAAGTATTTCTATAATAGTCAGCCCTTTTCAAACTAAAAAAGCATCAGAATCAGAAAAGATTATGAAACAATTGCCCTTTCCTTCAACACAGGTTTATGAATCATGTAATAATTGGTAAAGTTTTTAATTCCAAATTTGGAGAGAACCAAATGAGTAAGTACATGTATCACATTTCACCTGAAAGCATTTTATATACTCTACTTGGTATTCATTAAATCGAGTAGTGTAAAAAGGTGAAATTAAAGCCATTTCATCTTTAGCTCTATTGAACTAGCAAGAGGAAGTTTTTCTCATTTAAGATTATGTTGAAAATCTATACAGCCTCCCAAATACCTTCACTTAAGTCTGAAAAGACCTCATTGTTTACAAAAAGCTGATGTTACCACCTGGATTGCAATTCTTCAAGTTCTTTTCCATCTCCTTCTATAAGAATTTCAATCTACAATCCCAGGAAAAAGTAGTATAATATATCATAAGAAAGGAAAGTATGTTCTGCACATGTGTATCAAATCACAACCAGAAAACAGTCAACTGTATTAAGTACTTTGTTAAAAAGTCTGAAATTACATCTAAAATGCTAAAACTGTGTCAATGTCATACAAAATAATTCTATTGCTATGAAAGAAAGTATAATCCAATTAACACTTTTTCAGCAACTGACAGACTAGAGAATTTATAATAAACTGAAGTCAATAAGTAAATAGGCATTCAAAAAGGAGAAATAATCACTGGTCTTAATGATTAAAATTCTATAATATGAACAGCTGAAAATGGCAAAAGCTGAGTCACCTCCTGGAATAACATTAGCTTCATTCCTTATACTTTGTGCCATACAGTTCGAGCAAGTATACCAGGATAAATCCAAAACTTAACAATATTATTACTGTCTTTGAAAGGTTACAGTTTCCCATCCTGCAATACTCCTTCATGAATCCATTTTTAAACAAGGAGATTTGTTTTGGGGTAGACTTCAGTCCTACTGCTTTATTAGACTATTTGACCACAGACAACATCTGGTATTTTATTTAAAATTATAAATCAAAAAAATTCCTTATGAAAAATATACTTGCTATTACTTGAATTCAGTTCACATTTACTGATATAATAATAATAAAGGCATTACAAGGTCAGATCCATAAAGCAATTTGATGGGACACTCACCATCAGCTTACCCTATACAGATCTACTGAAGATTTCACACATTGGATTTTCAATAATCCTACTTTATCTCTCCATGACTTTTTCCATACTGCACTGAAACTATGCCAAATTATGTTGAAATAATAGCTTCAGCATTTTCTATCCTTATAGCTAATCCTTTCCTTGACTTTAAACAGGCTTGCTTTTGGAAGCTGCTGCTGTTAGCCCTTGGCTTTAACACTGTGAAGAGGAATCCTGAGGAGTCAGCATGTTCCAACACTGAACTGGACAAGACAGGAGGACAAAAACGAGAATGAGCAGAGAATGAACAATAGCAAAGTAACAGGCTTCAGCCACCAATTTTTATTACCTAGCAATTCCACCAGATTTGGGCACTACTTAATTGGAGCATAATCCTTTCTTATGTAGAAAGTTGAAATATTTTAACTTTATTTAATAAAGTTAATCTAAAAAGAAATTGCAAAAGATCAAAAGCACTTGAACTGCTAAAGATTCTACTGGGTATTTTATGGCCATGTGGCTGGGTTTTGGTAAGCTGAGGTCAGCTTCAGGGCTATCCTCTGTGGGGAGAGGCCAGCTGCTCTCCTGTGCCTGACAGCCCCTTTCCAGCTGGCTCCAGTACAAACCCACTGTAGGCCAAAGCTTCAAAACAAACCCATTGTAGGCCAAAGCTGAGCCAAATTTGTTTGTGGCACCACTGCGGAAAGATTTAAGAAAACACAAAAAAAAAAAAAAATCACTGGACAGGTAAAAAGGGAGTAGCAGTGCAGGGAGAAGAGTGGGAAACAGCAGCAAGAACACCAAAGTCAGAGGTGGAAGTGGTACTCCATTGCAATAGAGCATATATTCCTTGTAGCTCAGGAAGGACCCAGAATGGACGAGATATCCCCTGCAACTCATGTGAGAACCCAACCAGGAAAAAATGGGTATTTCCTGAAAAAACTGGGCCACTTTTTTCTTTTTTTCTATTTTTTTCTTCTCCCTGAAAGACTGCAACCCAAAAGAGAGAGCCTACACTGGAGCAGGGGGAAAATGTAAGGATGAAGGAGCAGCAGAGACCACAGCACACTTCCCCTCCAGAACCCCGGGACTCAACAAGAACAGTGGTAGAGTTTAGGTTGAAGTAGTTAGGTTGAGCTTGGGGGAAGGAAGGGGAAGTAAATGTGTTGTTTTAATGTTTGTCACTATCCAAATTTATTTTAAATTTGCAATATATTATATTTATTTTCCCCAAGCTGACTCCGGTCTGCCCAAAACAGTAAACAGCAATAGATAGATTTCTTCATCTTTGTTTTAATTCATGGGTTTTCTCATCCTATTTTCTCCTTCTGTCCCACTGAGGAGGGGAGCGAGTGGCTGTGTGGGGGTCTGGACTTTAGCCAAGGTATCCTGCCACATCAGTACATGTGACTGTCAGAACAATCTTTCGACTTACTAGAAGTAGCAGCTTTCTTTTTTTTTGGACTTCCTGTATCTTCCGTTTCCGCCTCAGTGCTCTCACTGGCTGCAGCTGCTGCCTTTCTTCTTTTCTGAAAAAAAAAAAGAAAAAATTAAAAAATTAACAAAAAATAGCAGCTGAATTCAAGGGCAGGAAAGACCTTAAAGTAGACAATATCCTCACAAGGTATTCCCTTATATATTATAAAATGTCTCCAGTCATAGAGAAAATTTATTCCTGTATTAACACAATACTAGTACTAAGCCATACACAATTTAAAACAACAGTTCCCCAATTTGCAGATCACTCTGGTAGTTGAAATTCTCACGTAGGAAAGAAAACATGAGGTGTTGCAATCATAACCTGGGGGTTTTTTTAACTTACTCTGAATAAATGTTACAAAAGGAATAATCTGAAAAACTTAACACATAAAAACATTTTATCCCAAGCTCATATTAATTGGGCTTTTCTAAAAAAATTACACCACACTAAATTCAAGTTTATCTGGATCCTTGCCTCTTAAGGCTTTCTTCGCACAGCTTAAAAGCAGCAAATACTCACTGATAGTACTTTTATTTTTAAATAGCAACCATGGGTTCTGTGCCAAAGAGAGGTATTTGGAAAATCTGAACTCTGTTCAAAGTATATTACCTTAAAACCTCTAAATGGATAGAACTCTTATTATCTGCATATTGCAATTAAACTTACTATTACAAAGTATTCCTGAAGTAGTTATGGAAAATTATTGTTTTAAAACCATGATTTCTGCAAAAGATGGACTCACCTGCATCAGGCATACATGAAAAGCACTGAACAGTGGAGGAGGTTTACCTTTTCTCTTTTTTTTAAATTTATTTATTTTTTAATTGTGTGAGACTAGAGCTTTACTAATACAGCTTTCAAAGTGGCTACAACTTCACACAGCTCACGGGAGAAGGGGAGAGTGCATTACATCTTTCCAAAGTGTTGCTTCATGATTACCATCTAAACCCTGCTGGGCTGAACAGATTGGTTCGATAATTACATACAATAACTGCAGTGGGCAGGTAACCCTCAGCTGGCACAGGGCAGCTCCCCTGTGAGAACTTCCATATGCAAACTGCACTGATGGAGTGCATTAGGTACATCTTTCCTGCCGGTGCACAGGCCTGATTACCGCCAGCCAAGACTCCAAGGTTAGCATGTCAGCAGATTTGTGATGCATTAGGCAGGAATAAACACAGACACTTTTGTTCATTCTGACCAAAATTAAGGAGGACTATTTCAGCACTATACTGCTTTTATATGAAAGATAATGCATTCCTCCCAATTTTATCAGGAAATATTTTCAATGCTCATCAGAAAAACAGCTATTCATATACATATATACATACACATAACAGATATACATATTACACAAAAGAAAAATACATTTATCTTATTTCCAAGCTTATTTAATAAAAAGTGTTTTTTTAATCTTGATGCAGGTGAATTTCATAGCAGTAGAAATCAGGCAGCATTCAACTAACAAAAGCAACACCTGCCCATCTGAACCTGAACATTAGAAGGAACCACAAATCACTAAGAACTGTATTTTTCCAGGCTACTTTACTCACAATATTTCCCAGCACTCTTCAGCACTGAACAACAGTAAAATGTGGTCATTGCTCTAAATAATTTAGTCAAGAGCTTGAAATACTTCCTTCAATACATGGCACTGCTAGCTTCTTGTTTGTCTAGAACTATTCTAGAGAATACTGTACTCACAAACTAGCATGTTGACTATACAAAAAAAAAAAAGAAGTAAAAAAGGAAAAAGGAAAAACCTCAAGGACAGCTGTGGACCATGTTTCATTTATTTATACATCTGGGGAAACTTGAGGCATGATATAGAAAATGAAAAGCTAACTTTTAATATAGCAGACATCCATGACTTTTACCCAGATGCCAATACTGGAGAATGACTGAGATTCCAGAACAAGCATGATTATACGTAACATAAAATGCCCACCACGGCTCAATTAGCTGATATAGCACAGGGGAATCCTACATTCTAAGAATGTATTTACACAGACACTAGAAATATTATCTCCTAGCTATGAAACAGCTTAACTCCAGAACGTCAAATAACATTGTTTTAGGAAAATATTATGGTAGATTGCACAAAAAGAAATGAAGAATAGGTGTATTAAGACCTTCTGTGATTGAAAGATCAGTAGAGCCAAAATGGCATAGGTATCTTGTGTTAGAGATCACAGTCTTCTCAAGGGTGGATGCCAGACTGTATTTTTCTTTTCCAAACTAAGCATGCCAAACAAAATTCAGCACCTGATAAAAGTTCGTGGCTTTCAGAGGCAAAATGCTACTGATCAATGACAAATTAGCTTTACGGAGAGTAGTTTTTAATGAAATTTGGAACTAGGAGCTTATCTTTAAAACGCTAAGTCATCTTCTACCCTAGCCTATACTGCAGCTGCTACAAGGCCTACAAAGCCCAACATAAAAGCAAGCATCATCTGTCCTGGTGTTTGGTCAAAAGCAAGAAGGTTATGATGTCCACCAGTCTTATTCTGTCTAGACACTCTAGCAGTAGGTGGCATGAAGTAGCATCAAGTCCACTGAAATATGAAGCAGACAGCTGAAAACACTTAATCAAGTGGGTCAGTAGCACTCCCTGTTTTATCTAAGTGCATCGTATTTGTGACAACTGAGTAAGCTGCCCATGCATATGTTTCTCAAAGTATATTTTAAAAAAAAGAAACCCAATGAAAAGGCTTACTTCTATTTGACGTCAGGAGGTAAGAACCTATGGAAAAGGATTATCCCAACCTTTGGGAATGGTCTTGACTGATACAGGCTAAAAAAAAAAAAAAAATCAATATTTTTGAAGTTTTTATTCCATTGAAAATATGCACCAGACATCTCTGCTGGACAAGGACATTAAAGGTCACAGATGTTGGCTCTGCAGCAGGCCAACTTATTCAGCAAAGAAACCAGCCAACCATTAAAGACAGATTATATTTTTCCTCAAAATATAGGTCTCAAGTCATACGAAATCACAGGGGGAACAGAACTTATGCTATCAAACTCTCCTTTTGGAAGGACCTTTACACTGAGTTCATCAGAAAATATTATTACAGAGACCACAGCTGTATGATTCTAGCCAAGATACTATTTACTGGGCAAAAAAAAAAAATCTAAGAAAAGCTGAACATATATCTTCAGAAGACTTTAGAATCCTACAGTTTTTGGGGTTTCTCCTGCTTTTTCCCCATCTTTAACACACTGCTGATAATGTCAGTAAGCAGGCAACGTACTTGCAATACTATCCTGCATTATAATTCTCCATTCCCCAGTTTCTGCTAAAGGACCCAATAAACTGCCCACCTGCTACTAACAAATGTAAATAAAGACGTAATAAATGCTGTTTGAATTAGAAGATGATAATTACTGTCCCATTATGTGATCACTTTTTATGTATTTTAGCATACACTTTCCCTAAAGCTCAAAAAGTCCTTAATGCCATATTCAAACAGGAATTCAAGTCCAGAGTTTAAGACTTCTTAAATACAAGGAAGAAAATACCCCTAGCCTACCAATACAGTTAAAACGCAAAAATAGCATGTTAGATCATAGTGAAATCAATATATGAAATCCCGAATCAAACACTTGGCATAACAATATATACTTAAAACTAAGCTTTGAACTAATGGAAAGGAAACTAATACGAAACAAAAACTAGACTAATTTTACAGGTACTTTGATCCATCTGGAGTTTTACCAATTTAAAGAAATAAGTAAATTAACCAAATATTCATCTGTTCAAAAGTCATTATTTTTAGGTATACAAATTTTGTTGTCCAAGGTACTATCTACCATGAAAGTACCTCTGTAAACATCATTCTATATTAAGTTTTATTAACAAATAGTTAAGTTGAATTAGAGAAATAGTGTGTGCAACTAGGACTTCAACATTTCACTACTTAGTTATTTGCTACTGGATTAAGTTATGACCCCTACTTCCAACACCACTAATTCTTATTTAGCTCAACAAAATGCAATAAAAGATGACATGAATTCTTAGAGTAAAACCTTTTGCACGGGATTTCTTTGAAAGTCTCCATTCTCTGCCAAGCCAAAGTCAAGCACGCCATCATCTTTTTGTCCAATGGCCTTGAGACCTTGCAGAAGTACTTCTCGGAAATGCTGATAAACAGGTTTCTCTTCATAGCTGAGTAGCTTCACCTTTTCCATATACTTGGCTATTTCATCTAAAGAAATGGCACCTCCAATTAATTTCTGTTTGAAAGCATTTTAATCATTCACTTTTACTACAAAAGAGACTGAAATTATGCATGCACTATTTATACTATTTTTGAAATGGTTATTTATAAACTCATACTAATAATTATGTCTTTACTACTACACATTTTAGAAAAAAATCATACCAAGGTTCATTACCCAGTGATGACAGCATCACTGTTTTTCACATGTTTATTGCAATGAAGAAAACAGTCAGTCGTAAAAAAACCTAATAGGCCAATCTTCACCAATAAATGCTTATTTACATGGCATTTCTTATGTTTATATTTAAAAATGTGGAAAAGGAAAGTCAATGTTATCTCAGAATTTCATCAGTTCAAGACTGAAACATATACTAAATAATACATGAAACATTAAACCACTGAAAAAACAAACAAGTCACACTTGAATAAGAAACCTCTTCTGATCACCAGGAATAGCTGGAAAAAACTAAATATTAAGATCTCAAAAAAGTGTATTTCTAATCGAGTCAGTTTAAAAAAACTGTAATGTACTCAGCAAATCACCTCTGCCAAATAGGGACAACCTATACTTCAAGTTTGCATTACTTCTTAAATTTCCGTATCTAAAATCCAGTTGAGAAGAAACCATTTACACATCTCATGTTTGAAATATAATACTGTCCTTAACCAGAAGCAACAGTGTCTGCAGTGTATGTAACTGCAGCCAAAATGAAGAGTCTACACTCCTCTTAAGCAACAATCCAATTCATGCCTCTATGTTGTTCCTGATTAAAAGGAGGAATTAAAATCGCTAAAAAGTTCAGCAAACAATTTTTAAATTGTTTTACTATTTAAAAATAGCTCCTCTTACCTGGTTTGTTTTTCCCAGGAAAGCATTTGTCCATCAAAATGGAAATATTATCTCTACATCTGAAAAACAAAATTAGTCAAAATTATTGTTTATTTTGAATTTTTAATCTTGTCCTGTTCTGATAAACTACTTAAGCACCCGGTTTGGGCCACCGTCAGATACAAGAAAGACTACTGCATAAACCTCTGATATGACTTAGTATAGCCATTTGTGGGTGTGCAGCACATTTGAGAACCTGATGAATGCCAGATGGGCCATCTGAAACAGTTTTTGATTCTTAAAAGCAAGTAAAAGACTGAAGAAAAAGAACTGGTCCATTTTCAACCCTCACATACCAACGCTAAGGAAGCCAAATAACAAATACTTGTTAATGAGACAGAAACTGCTGCACTGGGACAGCTGTCTTCCTATTAAATATGTGACAAGAGGAGGTTGATCTGGGCTGAGGGGAGGATGAAGGCCTGTTGACATTGCGGCTGGGGGAGAAAAATCAAAAATATTTTTAAAATCCCATAACAGTAGTGCTCCAGCTGAAATGATGCTCAAAGACATCTAAGATTCCCCTTTAGCCTTCATTTCTGCCACATGCATCAGAGCATGGTGTTTAAGGGCCTCACAATCCACACTTCTCTTCCTGTAAAGCATGACTGATGGTTACCTGCATCCTGCTAAGAGTTTGGATTCACCATGGCAATTCTAAAGTGCCAGTACTGCAGTGGAAAAATAAACATCTCACATGTTTATTGAGAAGGCAGCAGAAATGTACGAGTGAAGTTTAATTACAAGTCAAGGATACATGAGACAGGAAAGGAACATGGGGGCTATACAAAACAATAGCTACTCACCGAAAGGGAACATACTGAAAGTACCAAGCATTTCTACAGAAAGACATTTTCACTTTCAAAAGAGAATGAAAACAAATAGTTTCTCACCTGATTTTTGAGTCTCTGACAAAATTTGGATCTTTCAAATTATCTTCCCATGGTAGATGGCCACTAAGCCAATGAATCATACAGTAACCCAAGATCTCCAGATCACCACGTCTCGATGGTGCTAAATATATATGCACACATAAAAAAAACAACCATAACATCAGCTGATAAAGCACACAGAGTTTAACAACAGTAAAAATTTATTAAAATGTTAAGACAATGCTAACAATGTAACACTACTGTATCTGTTACTTATGTCTTTATTTTAGCATGAACGCTAGAAAGGAAAAAAATATTGTTCCTACATCTGGAAGGATCACTTCATTTTCAAGTCCTTTATCAATCTCTCCTATTCAAAGACATGACATGCTGCAGTTATCCCAGTTTGGGAAGCTTTTTAAGTACTCAGGTTGTGGAAAAAATAGAACAAGTTAGTGAAGTGATTGACTTGCTGTTCAAAATAGTTTTTACTTCCCTTCATCTAAAAAAAGGTAAAAGTGCTGAAACCTCCACCTCCTCCAAATAATATTCTACAATGCTAAATTATTTTATGTGGCCTGAAAACTGAACAAAGGACAGTATGAGATCAGATCACTAAGCCTTCACAAAAAGAACCCACCTAGAAATGAGCAACCACAAAAAAAAAAAAAAAAAACCACAAAAACAATTCACATGTACAGTGACCACAAATTTCTCTAAAAGTATAAATTGGCAGATCACGTTGCCTTCGGTTAAGTTCAGCTTTAAGAATCCTCAAGTAAATAGTCATTTTCAACAACTGCTATTTTTGCAGAAAACACTCTTATGCTAAAAAGCAAAATTTAAGAATTAAGAAAATTAAGTTGATATTCACTATAAATCCTCAATGACTAATCAGACAAAAACCTGTCCTTTACATATTCAACCTTTTGTCAATTCTTGCTTTTTGATGTTCAGCAACTATAGGCATAATTAATTAATTAAATGAAGCTCTTTGAGTTAAAATAAAAAATGCTTTCACATTGATAACAGCAACTATTTTTCTCCTAAACCAGGAGCCATTTTTCTATCAAGATCTCACAAACACTGTTAAATTTCTACTTGGTTAATAAAAATCAATACGCTCAACCTCTTACCTTTATAAATTAAGGAGCTCTTAAGAAAGTTAGATTAAAAAAACAATTAGCAAAAGTTAGTGAAAAATGCCAGCATAATACATAGAGAAAAAAATAAATTTTTAGAATCAGAAGCCTTTGGTTGCTACACTGAGTTTTGCAGTCTTTTATTTATAAAAAAGAATACAGAAATGCCAATTGCTGAGTTTTACATCCTTACCCACACCCTTGTGTGCATCAATACTGGTATATTCAATAGTTCCATCATGGCACCTTTTAGGATCTTCTTTATATGCTTTGTGAACTCCTTCAGGACAATATCGGTAGGCAAGTCCGTAATCCACCAAGTACACCTAGTAATTTCCACAAAGCATTCCAAGATTAAAGAACTATAAATACAAAAAAATACACAAACAACAAATGCAACTCCAACTATTCTCATAACTTCTTTGAAAGTATTAAGAATTGTGAGTTGTTCAACCCTGAACGATTTATTAATCTTAACACATATGATTTGAAAACAATATGTCAGTTCGGTTTTATCATTTTCCATAAAGTGGTCTGTTCTGGCAGTCATTTATTGCTGCTACAGAAGGCAAGTACAGTACAATAGTTATTACCAGTAAAATTAGATTAAGAAAAAAAACCAAAAACCCAAATAACAAGCAAAACAAGAAGTAATGTCCATAGAGTTATAAATACACACACTGTGCTACCCTCTTTAAAGTCAGTTGACCCATTTGAACAGCACTACATACTACATACTTCTCACTAACAACACAGTTACTGTAAGAGAACTGAAATTACCTTTTATTTTACATCTTTCACAAGCTAAAACATTTGGGCAAGAACAAATATATAATTCGAAGCTCTAATATGCATTGTTTGAATAGTAAAGAGAGTTAAAAATGCAAAAAATGAAATACTTCTGTAAATCAAGTGGAACAATCAACATTTTAAAGACCAATTTTTCCAAGTAACAGAACACTTATCTGATGGACTTCTTGAACAAAGCAAAGAGATAACAATGCAGAAAGGCAAACATAATTTACCAGTGTGCTATATAATTTTAGGCTTCCACCTGCAAATACCTATTATGAGTCAATTTTTTTTTTAATCTTGAGAATTTCTGTAGAATACTATTTAGACCAAATAGTCAATTGATAGCTGTCCAGCAAAATGCATTAAAAAAATTGTAGAATATTAACTAGATATAAATGTCAAGCAGAAATAATGTTACCGTACACATTCTTAAAAATGAGCTTCTGCTAGATTTCACAGTTTCAAAGCACTTTCACTGTTGTCAAAGAGAAGGTTTAAAACATGAGGAGTAAAATGCATTATAAATACCTGATTAGGGTTCTTGTAACTCAGAAGGAGGTTTGCGGCCTTGATGTCTCCATGCACATATTCGTGCTCATGGACATATTCCAGAATATCAAGCTAACAAAACAAAAGTCACGTAAATGCAGTACCCAGGTCTGCCCACCAGAGGACCTGGACTCGGCACAAAAGTGGGACTGAACTGAGAAATTCACACAGGGAAGACAGATTGAGAAAATAAAATGCATTTTTTAAACTTACTATTCTCAGGCCTAATTGTAGTACAGTTTTATGGGAAAATTGCTTTGCATTCTCTTCATACATCTTCTGAAGATCTCTGCCAAATCGGTCCATTATCATAAATCGATAGCTAAATTCAAGGACAAATAAAAAAAAAAAAAGCTAAAAAAACAGCAAAGTTACCTGAATCGTACTCAGGGAGAGTATTTTATCTGCGTGTCAACTGTACTAACTAGTGATTGAACACATCTTTCTCAAAAGAAACTGTGCAAAATACCTGAAATAAAGCATTTTTTTAACGCTGTACATCAATTCTTACCTTTTTTTTACATCAGCTACTAACTCAAATGTTCATCAAAAGAACTGCTCTTTATTCTAATTATGCAACAAAATAACAAGTACTCACAGAGGAAAACACCCCTATTGTAACTCACTATAGGCAAAACTAAGTATCATCTATTTACAAAATATATTTCTTAGTTTTTATAAATCACTAGAGTGATTTAACATGTTCATTTACACTGTTCCTTTACTGAAATCTATTGCAAACTTTTTTTTGACCTATTGTTATAAACAAAAACCTTCCATTTGCCAAAGGTGTTCTGATATTCATTGCAATAGCCAAACTGGTTCTGGAACTGTAAGAGTTCACAGTGGCTATATTGAAGAAATTCATGCACTAAACGCTTAATGCAAAGTCAGTTTTATTTGCAGGATTAAAAAAAAAAATGCTAAGTTTACCTTTGCTCTCAGAATGAAAGTTGTTTTTACATAAGGTTAATTTTACAGTTGAGGACCTACTGAAACACTGATATTTCTGACATACTAAGACAGCCACAGCGACTGCCCTATGCAGTGAGCCACACAAAGAAGCCTGACCTGCTGTAAGTTGCCAGAGAACTGCTAAAACTCCTTCACAGCACAGCTGCTCAGAGAATGGCCACTAGCAAACAAGGACTATTACATAAGAAGGCATTAACATTAAAGACCAAGTAACAAAAAACTTTCCTGGCATGGAACAATACTAAAATCTATCCCTAAACTTAAAATAAATTTAACATGAGACTAGCAATTATTCTAGCTCACAGACAAGGCCAGGAAAAGCCCCATCCCTAGGGAAAATAGAACAGATTTGAGAAAGCACTAAATCCTTACTATTTGTGAGTGAAAATACTCTTTCAGTGCACATAAGAAAAACTTTTGTCATAATATTCCAGAACTAGTACATTAGAAATTGACTTTGTTTTAATTAAAATATAAAAAGCTTGTAAACCACACATACATAAAATAGCATCGTTTTACAGCAATGTTCACAACAAATCAAATCTCAGTTATAAAGACTGTAGCAAACACAAATAGGAGTAACAAACAGAATACAGACAAAATGTATTTATTTATATAGTCCCTAAACACACCCTTGCCATGCACATGAAAATTTGTAGCAGAAGTGAACAACATGAAGATAAGCAGAAAATACCCCTTATAAACTAACTTAGGCTAAAAGAGATAATGGTTGTGGACGAAATAAATTCCAATATATGTCAACAAAAGATATATTCACCTGTTTCCATTTCTTTCATGCAAGCCAGAACCCCAATATCTTGGTACACCTAAATATTTCAGTTTATGGGACTTAGTCCACTTCTGAACTGAAAATACAAATAAAGTTCGTGAATTTGCATGAGTAGAGACTTACATAAAAAGGGAGTAGTCACATTGTTTACAGTGTCTGTGTACCTGTGAGCAGCTTATTTCATGGAAATGCATATGCAAAGCACAGAGGATAGTTAATCACATATCCATTGTAGGGACAGAGATGCAACTCAAGTTTAAATTTAGGCAATGCTACCAACAGAACTACAAAGCACTTCTTACCAAAACCCTCTATTTTATTATATATCTGAATTCAATTTCAATAATTTTAAAATAATTTTGAAAATTACCTAAAGGGCTTCTCAAAGTTCAACCTTACTTCTACAGGTTTTATTTTCATAAACGCTTTTAGTTCATTAAAAACATTTTAACAGACTGCTTACTTTCATCTGGCTTAGCAGCTCGCATGTAGAACTTTAACTCAGTAAAAAGAGGTCCATTCTGGCTGGGTTCCTTTAAGACAATTTAAAATTAGTTAAAAACTGCCATGTTAGTGCCTAATAATTGTTAAAAGCTGAAACATTTACCCTATAAAAACATAATCCCCCTCAAATGCTCTATCTGATGCTGATAAACTCAATAGAATATTGTCATATTGTAAAATAAATTTAGCACTAAAAGCTATTTTTATTATAACTGGCTCGACACTAAGGGTATCAAAAAATACTGTTCCACAGCAAAAGACTAAAGAATAAGAAATTAACTGCAATGTACAGAAATATTAACAATTATTGGCAGAAGTTTAGCAGAGAACATTAAACATTATCTCAGATTCTTCAGATTACAGCTGGATTGCATCAGTTGTAGTAAGTAGCCTTTAGTGATTTTAAAATAACACCTGAAATGATCCAATGAAAAAAAATGTAACAGAAATTAAATTCTTATTGAACATAAGGCATTTTGTTCCCTTCATACATTAGTTGACCAAGATAAAAATAACAGAAGATTTCAAAATTTCTCGAAATTATAAGAACTACACCTGTTTCAATTTCAGAGTCTACCTTGTATTTAGTACATTTCAATTCTACTTTCAAGGGACAAATCTATGGAAACCATATATTACAAGTAAAGTTCAAGAGAGAAATTCCTATGAAAACACCAAAGATTTGAAATACTGCAAGAACACCAGATAGGCAAATATCTTGGTTCTACATTTCCAGAACTTGGTAAAGAAAAAATTATCTAAATTCTTGTAAATTTTGAAAAAATGATTTTGAGATGAGCTTAAGCAATATATTTTTCTCTAGTTACTAATATATATCCAAATTCATTTTATCTATATGAAAACACCTGTTTTGGAATAACCTACATTTAAATAACGTATGCAATTACCGGCAAAGAAACTCAAGAATAACACAATCACATGGCATTAGACACACATCAATCTTAAACGGGTTTATTTTTAACTTTTAAAAGCAGATGTAGTGATCCAGCAAATATCAGTGATGCAGAGTGCAGCCCTGAGCTAAGAGGCTCACTGCTGTCCAAGCTCACCGGAGCAATGCAGAGCTCCAAGCGCCGCTGACGGCGGGCTTTGCTGGGCGGGCTCGGCTGAAGCCGGGACACGCTGGGGGCGGACACTCCCAGCCTGGGCACCGCTCCCAGGCCTGGACACTTGATTACAAACCTGCTGCCTGTCTCCAGCTCACTTTCTCCAGCAGCACTGCCCTGATAAACAACGGAGCCAAGACAGCTTTCTGTCCTCTCCTTGCGAGGAGGAACCAAAAAAAAAAACCAAAACCAAAGACGGACCAGCTAATCAACACACACAGACTTTGGCACCTGCACATTTACTTTCACAGTCAGTTAATTTATCCACAGTGGACAACAAATTAGCAATACAGAGATTACATACACAGAGAAGGGTTAAATAGATTAATTCTTATATTGCAAACAAAAACACACATTACTTGACCTATTCACTTGATCCTGTGTAGCATTATCTATTAATAGCCTAACTTATTAGATTATGAATTCTCATATATAATTTTCATTTAATTTACATAGATTTGAACAATGTTGTTTTCCTACTAAAATATAGCAAAAAAAAAAGTAGTATGTATCCAAAAATAAATTATTCCACAAAAATTCATGTCTCAGTGCTGAAAATGTGTATCTTTCTCTGGTCAGAAAAAAAGTCTGCTATCTTTTCATACTTGGCGAATGGATAAATGATTTAACCATAAACCAGATTTTTGTGTTGACTATGAAGGTGTTTTCCCACAATATCATTAATTCTACCTACAGATAAATAAATGCATATATGATGCTAAAAAAGCTTACACAGCATCCAGTAGCTGCCATAATAGTCCAGAAGGAGTGAAAACACAAATTTCTACAGCTTTATGCTCAGGGTCATTCTAAATACATGACTTATAAAACTGAAAGTCTTATTCAAAAAGATAGCATAATGAAAGATTATAGAGTACATGTCAAAACCCAACAAAATTCAAGTAGTGTTTTAAGAATTCTGATCTTTTTCAGTCAGCAATGTAATGAAATGTAATTAAACCCTACATCCACTCCTGAACAATGACATCTGAAAGGTCCACATGTTAAAAAGCATTTCTTTTTTTAATAAAAACTGTGATTCATTTCAGACTGCTCAGACATCAATACTATGAGGATATGTCAAAGACTAAGCTAATTTCCACCCTGCTTTAATAGCTTAATTTGAAGAACATTACTATAGAAGCACATATTTTGTTAAACACTAATAATTGTTCAAAGCTGTTAACCACTTTACTTCAGCTGATGGAAAAACTAGAATCCACCCAGGCATCAGAAAATGGGCTCTTATCCATAGTTGTGTTATACCAGACTATAGAGGCATAATATGTTATGGGTCATTTGTGAGGCTAGTACAAAGACTGGGGCTACTCTTTATTGCCATAAAGACAAAATTATGAAAGTCAAATTAAAAGTGAGTAGTCATCTGGGATATTAGCAATGGAAGTATTTACAAAATGCTGCAACAAAGTGAATCTAGCATAGGAGCAACCCAAAAGTTGGGGCAACTCTTATATTAAGAGCCCAAAGTGGAGAGATTGACATGTTTCAAACTCAGGAAAAGAGGATGATAGCATTTACACACAGCATAAAGTAATGCATATCTGATGGTTTTCCCAGCAAGTCAAACCAGATTCTTCCATGAAAGTTAAATGGTGCTCTGCTTCCTGATCAGTCCAAACTCAGCAGGAGCCAGTAATTAGAAGCCACTGCCTCTCCCAGAAAAGCCACTGCTGCCATCTGCCTCTAAAACAGATGCACAGTGGACACCTCACCCTCAAGAGGACAGGCTGAACACAATAACACAGGCTGCCACCACACAACTGCAGGCTGGGGCTCCTGCTCTGTCTGGAATTCCTGCCCACAAACACCTAAGACAGCAGCAGCAGGTTGATGTTGAAAGTGTGGCAGTCTGACATTTGCTTAGCAAGCACTGCTTTTTTCAGCAAGGGACAATATTTCAGAGGGAGGGTCATCACAAACTCTACCTTGGGGTGTCTGAACAGCATGAAAACCAGTACTCAAGAATTTCCCTTTAGTCAGCAAATGTAAATACCAAGATTAAAGGCACACACTAACCAAAATGTATTTTACTCTAATTTAACCTAACCTCATAATTTCAGGAACAAATGTTAAAAGCCCTAACATATACACAAAGGGGTAGGCTACTGCAGCAAGGTATTTCAGTATCATCATATAGTCAAATAAATAAAACATTAAAACAGTGCAGTTCTAAACTACACTGAAAAACTAATCTTTTACACTGTGAAGTTCTTGTACAGTTGTTTTCTGGCATTTACTTTTATTTCAGGAACAGAAGCACCACCAAGAAAATGAAGGGTCTGGCTCTACTATTACTATTCCCATATTCCCTGTTTTTTTACTAAGACTTTGAAAAATTTTACCAGATCTATACCAAATACTCCGGCAAAATTTAAGAAAAAATACTTTATACCTTAGGAAGAGAAATAGCCAAACCCAAGTAAATAACTTTTTTTTAGGCTAAAACCATAAGAAAATTTCAAGTAATAAGAAGAATTTGCTGATTTGCCACAATGGGCTAAAAATTAACTATCAACAATGTTTTTTCTTCTCTCTAATCATTAGGTTTAAAAATAGGTCAATGTTATTTTAGTTCAATAGAAATCAGAACATGTACGTGGTTTATAAAAAAAATTTAAAGAATTTTGTGGAGACCTCAGGAATTAAGGTTTTGCTGTTTCTAGTCAGGAGCTATCTGTCAGTTTATCAACATCCAGTGGTGAGCAACAGCTCACAGAGACTCACTGCTGAATCACAGAAATTCTCCAAAAGCTAGACAGACTTCATTCATTTGGTCATATCTGTGCGGTTTGTAGGAAGCAAATGAAACAGAATCTGATCCATTTCATGGATCTTTTTCAACCCCACTGATGTTCCATTACGATGTTCCTCATACACAGGGGTCCCAATTCTCAGTAGCATTCCTCTGTATCCCCACACTTCTATTTTAAAGAGCACTTTGCAATTGCATTATTTTCAGAAGACATTTTAAATTACACATTCTATTCTAGAACAAATATTTTCAAGTTGTGAAGTAAAGATTCAAAGGCTCTCTTACCACTTTCGCAACATAAGGGGCATCACTGCCAACCAACTTCGAAGAATTAACATCAGCTGTTAAAAAGAAAGCTTTTATTAGTAGTAGGAGAGGAAACACACAGCATAAACTCACTTGTCATGCAGGATAGACAAACATACAACAAAGTAACTAGGTGCTGACTCAAACATACACCAGCCCCTTAGCCTTTGCTAAGAGAACCATGCTTAAGTGAAGGCTACTGTATACAGATATTGCATTCTTGCATTCTGTTTGAGAAGTACAGGCAGCTTATTAAATGAAGGCGTTCTTTTTCTTTTATCCAGTAACTTCTTCCCATTCAATATGTTTCTTTTGCTTCCTAGGATTATTATAAACATACACATTTGTGAACCTAAAGAAGAAAAATAAATTCCATGTTGCCATGTCATGTATCCAAAAGTGACCTTCTGTTGCTACTAAGTTGTTGATATTTGTGACAGAGGATACAGATATGAAGAACATCAAGAGAGGCAAGTACAAAGTACAGGAAGAGTCAGGGTCACAGCTTTGTGCAAATGATGGGGAAGCAGAGAACAAGCTTTGGCTTTAACAAAGCTGGAATTTGAGTGAGTTGCAACTCCAGTAAATTTAGTAGCTCATTGAGTAAGGCTGACTAAGAAGTTGAAAGCTTCTTTGGCAAAAAGCCACCCACTGGTCCTGTTTTTCTCCTTAACCCACGTATGCTGCAGTCTGTTCATTTTAAAAGCAGGACAGATTTTTTTTTTCCTGTTTTCCAACTCAGTATGAATCCAGCACAACCTTTTCCCCAAGACGAGGAAGACTATATTATAATGATCAAATTAACTTTCATCCCTTCAGAATTGTTTGAAAAATGACTAGGGGCAATGAAGCAGAGGAGAGCCTCAAGACCTCCCATATCTGTTCATCTGTCCAAGTAAAAGAGATACTAAGTATAGAACACTATTTCACTTTAAGTTTTCCTTGTAACAGAATTGCAAAACAGGACCTGATCTGAGGCTTTAACCATAAAATTCAACACTTGGATTTGTTTTCAGCATTGGCTTCATTAAAAAAAGTATATGGCTTGCCAAAAGTTCACAAGGCAATGAAAAAATAAAAGCAATACCGAAGTCAAAACCAGTCCAAGTACTGGCTGACCAGTAGCCTCCAGATAATATACACTGACAGTTTCAGTTCAGAATTCATCATTATAAAGATACTCATGAAAAATCCAGTCTTTCAGCCAGACCAAAATTCAAATTTTTTTTAATATAAATTTTGATTTTTAAAAAGAATGAACTAACTCTGAAAGCTCATAAAACTAGTGCTTAAAATGACCATCTATTTCTGTCATTTTTTTCCAAACACCATGACCTAAACTAAGGTTCTAGTAGAAAAGATCACACAAAGGCACTTCATATTTTTAACTTAGGGTCAACTTTTCATTGTTTTGGATACAGAAAAAAAATTATTCTCCATTTCAAAGAACTATCAAAGATAACTACACTTACCAAGGTATAGGCGTCCAAAGCCTCCCTGCCCTATAGGGACACCTAATTTCCATTCTTTTCTTGATGTATCTGCTAGAACCTCCCCAAGACCAAACACTTCAGCAAGTTTTCTTTTTACAGGGGCTCTTTTTCCAGCTGTTTTCTTATTTGGCATTTTCCCTAGAGAAAGTGAAGGAAAAAAAAAAATAGGTTACACGTTGATCAAGCTTATTTTACATAAAAATCTGTTAGAAACAGAAAAAAGAATGGGTTAAGTCATAATTTGTTACTACAAAGATACTTGAAATGTAATAAGCCATTTCATTGGCACAAATTAAAAGCGAGAAACAACTAATTTTTCCAGGCATCACAAAAAAATCTGACAGCAAAAATCTTCACAAGAGAAACCTATTACAAGACCTTGTATAATACATGCTAAAAAAATCTCAGAATCTATCACATTCAATCAATCACAACCAATCACAGGTCTAAACTTAGAAAAAAGTAAACTTATGAAATAGAGCTCATCAGTTTTCCTAGAGCTAAACTTGCATATTGAAAAACTGAAAGTCTTCAGTAGCAATAAGAGGAATTCCTCTTAGCTATAAAAAACCCAGTTAATTATTTTTTCTCCTATATAACTGCAAGTAAAAAAAAAGGAAGTCTGGTTATCTTTTACAGGGCAGCACTGAGTAGGTCATCACGAAAACTAATATATAACTACCTACTTTGAGACCCCAAGTGTGAAAGCGTTACTGTTGCTTTCTCACAACCCCAGGTTCCAGATAAGCAATATTTCCAGAAATAACATAAGAACCCACTGGAATATGCCTCTTTCTGCAGAACAGAATCACAGAATGGTGTGGATTGCAAAGGACGTTTTCAATGTCATCTAGTCCTTCTGCAATGAGCGGGGGCATCTTCAATCAGATGAAGCTGCTCAGAGCCCCTTCCAATCTGAACTTGAATGTTTCCAGGTATGGGACATCCACCACCTCCCTGGGCAACCTGTTCTACTGTTTCTAGCCTTGTTGTAAAAATTTCTAACTTCTGTCTATTCTAAACCTACCCTTTTTCAGCTGAAAACAATTACCCCTTTTCCTATCACACCACACCCTGCTGAAAAGTTTGTCCCCATCTTTCTTACAGGCACCCTGCAAGTACTGAAAGACTGCAAAAATGTCTTCCTGGAGACTTCTCTGCGTAAACAATCCCAATTCTCTCAGCCTCTCATAACAGAAGTGTTCAGTCCCTCTAATCATCTTTGTGTTCCTCCTCTGGACTGGCTCCAACAGGTGCCTGTCCTTCCTGTGCTGAGAGCCCCAGAGCTGGATGCAGCGCTCCAGGTGGATCTCACCAGAGCAGAGCAGACAGGCACAATCCCCTCCTCCCTTGCCCTGCTGCCCACACTGCTTTGGATGCAGCCCAGGACACAATTGCTTTTCTGGACTGCTTGATGGCTCATGTACAGCGTCTCATCCACCATCACCTCCAAGTCCTTCTTGGCAGAAGGCCTCGTTTTGAGCAAGTAAACCTTTTGAGGTTTTAGCAGAGTCAGACTTTGCTGCACTAGAAGAAATTACTGAATATGCAGCCATGACACAGCAAACACTGCACTAGGTCTCTTTACATGAAAGGCCTTCATGAGTTGTTTTAAAAAAACTGATCTATCCCTCTACCTTATAAAGATAAATGTCATATATAGGAGTCATATTTATTTTCTAAAATATATCATTCTCACTGGTGGGATTTTATTATTTTGCTGGAATCATGAAGCAATATTAATACACAATTCAGGAAGTTACTGAATAGCAAAGTAACGTTTTCCTATTTGTTCTAGCTACTCAATACAATAACCCTAGGCCAAACTCAGCATCTTTCACTTCTAATGTTCCTATAGGATTTCTGTTCATTTCCCAAATAGAAAACTGCATAACTGCAGCAATTGCTCCAAAAGCGCTCCCCCTCCTACAAAACTTTTCTGACTGTATCTGCAACAAATTTTCTTCCTCAAACGATGTCTGTCACCCAACTAGCATCTGAAGAGAGAAGCCACTTCTCCACTTACTAAAGGCAAGAATAATTGTCAGGTTGCCTGAAAATGTTGTTCTGTCCACTAATGCTGAAGTAGATAGCTGTGATTGACCAAACTCCTCTAAGTGGAATGAGGCAGAATAAAGCCCAACAGTGGATAAAACACTCCGTGGAGATGCAGAACGGTGATGTGCCCAAGGAGCTCTGGCAATAATGCAAAGGAACTCAAAGGAGCTCAATACAAAGGGTGCCACTGGGTGGCCTTTGTTTCAGGAAAACAGCCAAATGACAGTCGAGTGAGGCTCAGAATTGCTAACTGGATCAAATGGAGGTGTAAGTGTCTCCCCAGATTAACCAGGCCAGCTGGGGGGCAGTGAAGAGGAGGCTGAGTCCAACACGAGCATGCAAAAACTAATAACTGGCAAAATAACTTTGAAGATAACAATGGGCTTGGGCTGGTTGCAATCCAGATATTCCTTCCCAGTGGCTGGGGACACCAGCATCATGACAGTGAACATACTACAGAGACCAGTAATGAGAATCACATCAGTACCATGACTGAACTATGCGTTGCAATTGCTGTATTTTGCCAAGTGTAACTTACAATTGTTTTGTTTTCAGTATATTTTATATCACTCTCCTAAATCAGAAATCTCACATAGCATCAACTATCTTCAAAGATATAAAACTGATATTAAATATTACATCCTTTATATATGGAACATCTAAAAGAACCTAGTCAGAGAGTAATGGACTCTGGTAGCAAGCAGTCTTGAGACACCACAGTCACTCAATACATGCATAAATACAAAAAAAAAGGTGCATCATTCTAGGCCCAAGTTCTTCTTTTTTAGGGTCCTTTTAAATCTGAGAAGTATCTTTGTGTCATGGAACCACATCTGAATACCAGCTGAATATATTACTTATATCTAAATGAGTAATTTCAACAAAACTTTTATGAAATACTCACATCACAGGAAGGAATTGGTATTTATCAATACCAATACTGCACAAGCTTCCTCATTATCACAAAACAGGATGTTTTAATTCTGCATTACTTTTCCATATTTCCACTTCTATACAGCAACGTTTTTCCCTACTATCAAGACACATCTTACACAAATTTTAAGACTAGCTTTACCCACATCATTATCCAGTGTCTTCAAGAAACTCCTCTCTACATCTCTTTGTCTTTTTTTTTTTTAATCTTCAAGGTGATACATAGCTTACTGTCTTGGAGGAAGATCCTTCCTCCAGATTTTCTACAGGAGAAAAATGAGACTTTCAAGCACCAAAGGCAGTTCCAGCCAGCTCAGATAAGACCATACCAATGAGAAAGCAATGGTGTCAAAGTGTCAGAAGGAAGAGAGCGGTAGAAAAGGCTACGTGTTGATATCACTTACAAGAGCAGGCCAGAAAGATGACTGCAGACCTCACAGGACATCCAAGTCAGGAAATGGAATGAAACAAAGGGCAGACTGAAATTATCAGAAGCGCTAATGAAATAAACCAGAAGTCTCCAGCCCCAAAGCTGACTCAGATAAGGCAAGAAAGTTCAAAAATCAGCAGCACTGCCCAGTGACTCAGATGTGGGACAAGATCACACAATGTCACCTAAAGGATACAAAACGTATCCAAAATGAGCATACTTGTCCTCAAGCTAAGAAACAACCTATTGTCAATGTAAGAACCACGCAGAGAGCTTGAAGGACTGCACCCCCTTGATCTCCCAGTTATTACAAATAATTTGGACTAGACTTGGACAGATGCACTGAGGTGCTTGAACGCTGGACAGATTGTTGCCCATAAAAGAAGAACTTGTAGCCCCTCTTACAATAAGGCTAGCAAGCCTGTGAAACAAACCTATTGATACACTCCACATCTTTGACACTCACAGTGAGACTCTTGATAGCAGCCTTGCTTAAAAAGGAATTAAATTTACTTAAAATAGCTCCTCAAGAGTATCAAAGGAAGAGCTGGTGCTTCCCTCTTCTTCCACACCCCCGCTTATTTTGTTTAACATGGTCAATAATTGTATGCCTGAAGGTATTTATTTTAAAAAAAAATTGTTAATGACAACTTCCTTTTATCCATAAAAGCAAAAACTCAAAATGGACATAAGTTTGAACGTCCCCAGCTGGGAACCCTGCCCTTAACAAATACACTAGATACACATACATGGTTTCTTGGCTGTCTGTATTCATACCCATCTGTTAACATGGCACTGTGCCTACTTACAAGTTGGTCAAACTATCAGTAGGCCATAGGTGCCAAACACTGATCGCTTGCAATGGGCAGCATGCACGAAACTAAGCACTCACTCTCTTGCAAAAAAGCTGTTACCCAAGGAAATATTTAAGTAATGGTTGCACATGCTTTCATATTTATTTGGGTAAATCCATTCAAATATCTTCTATTGATTGAAACCAAAGACACTTGGGACACAGCAGAAATTTTCTACATGAAAATATAGAACTAGAAACAAAAACCACAAAAAAAAATGAAAAAAGACAATTAAAATTTAGTGCAAATTCTATCATTCTGTGTGCTTTTCAACTCATAATACAGTAAACACAAGGGGTCTGTCAGGAAACTTAAGCACCAACAAACATGACACAGAGCTGTCATTGCACTACTGGAATAAAGCCATCTACTTCTCTCTAAAATCACCTTTAAAAATTCACCACCATCCCTCCAAAAAGAAAAAAAAACTTTAACTTTCCTCTCAATACTTCTGCCCATCAACAAAAGGAATATTTTCTATCCACAGGTATTGTGAAGTTTAATTCATTAGTTCCTGCAATCATGCTGAAGTCCTTGGCAAGAGTGCCATGGGTGTCAAGTACTGTACTATCATTCAAGTGTCAGACCTGACCCTACTTAGCTAAGGTGCCTGACAAGAACAATTTTCAAGGTGCATGACTGTAAACAGCAGCATTTTATGTCACTACAATGTGCTCAAAACAAAGATTTTCCTACTAAGAAGTATGAATAACAGAAGTCCATTTGTCTAAACTCTCTCCAGAAGCCTCTCAGTAAGACAAAGGCTACTACCTAATAAAACATCTTGGAAGAAACAGAATACACTGTACTTGAGATAGCACTGTTGATGCAAAATTGTCTGCATATCAGTGGTGTTATCTTTACAAATGTTGTCTGCTATGGTTGCTACTTAAGCGATACTTGAACTCTTGGAATAAATATGAATAGCCACTTCTCAATTCTTGTTACTATTCATTATCAACAAAACTCTGAAATGAATACAAAACAAATTTATTTTGAAGGAATTTCTGTTCTGTGTCAAGTCAAACTGGTTGCTTCCTGATCTTCCTCTTTTATTCTCTGGAAATTGTGATTTTACAGTTGTTTATCTTAGCAGGACGTATTTTCATTGTCAACCCAGAGAAGGCATGCTGCTGACCTGTGCTCCTAGATGAGCAGGTAGTTCCAGCAAGACCTGAAATCTATACACAATTAAAACTGTTCATTAGTCAAAGCAAGAAATCCACATCTGCCTGAAAAGAAAAATTAAGACAAGGAGAAAACAAAACTAAATTTTTGCTCAAGGAGTAGGGAAGAAAGAACACGACACTTAAAGACACCTGAAAACTGTAGAGATGCTTCATGGGAGAGACCACACAAAAAATAAATGATGTGTCAGTGACTTGTCACCCTGAGTGAGGTAGACAGTGAACAAAGACTTTCTTGCATCAATCAGACATTCAGACTGGTTGATCACTGTCTGTGAAAACCTCTCCAATCTTAGTTCCTGATTAAGATACCAGACAGTTAATGGCAACTATGGAAGAAGAGGCACTAAGGTTCTCTCCCAAGAAATTTTTTTTAAAAAAATTCTTTTTAGACAAAATGAATAAATGCCATTGGTGAACCAAAATTACTGAGAAATATGTAATCACAACAGCACCATAATGAATCAAGGAAATGACCTTTTTCTTTTTTTGCTAAACAAACCAAGATGACTTAATATTTTCAGAATGCAGCTTGTTCAGAGGTAGGAGACAGCCATGTACAAGAGGAATTACTGTGTTATGAATTTAAAATTGCTTTCTCAAGAATACATTACCTTTTTAAAGTTTCTTTTAAGGTTATTTAAGGTTCTCCTGAAATCACTCCTTAATCATCACTCAGTTATTGCAATAAAAAACTGTGAGCAGTGTAAGGTACAAAATCATGTCACTCCAAATCACCTCACCTCTTTACCCAACTGCAAATACCTAATACATGTGAGGGAGACACTTAAAGGCTTTTTGATAATTCTGAAGTTCACCAGGAATCCTACCTCACTTGGGGATTATCCCCAAGAATTTAGTGGACAGCTTATTCCTACAGATGAAGGCACAAGCCCTTTGTCACAGTAATAGTTACAGGCAGCTTCACAAGAGCTTTTGTATTTTTCTTAGCCATAAAAAGGGTCCATGGATTCCCTATAAACTAACAAAAGCTTCTGCTTCTTAGAGTGCTTAAGTACAAAATGAAAACCAAAGAGAACAACAGAGTTCACCCTGTCTGCGACTGCTAAAGTCTTAAAAAAGGAAGCCAAATAGCAAGAAACAGGAAGTGAAGAAAAACAAGGAATGACAGCAACCAGCTTAGCCCAATTCTTACACACCAGCCTTTCCTGATCCTAAAATCACAGATTTTTGTGACTTGGAGGCCTGTATTAAAAAAAAAAAAAAAAAAAAAAAAAGTTTACTTTAAAGCAAAACTCAGTAACGCCTCCCAACCAAGGTGATGCCACACCGAGAGAAACCTGAAGGTGACGAACCTCTAAAGTGGCACAGAGCATAGCTTTGACTCAGCCTCCTCAACCTACCCTTACCGCTAAAAAAAAAACCCAAAAGAAACCACAAACAAACAAAAAACCAACCAACAAAAAAAAAAAACCAACCAAAAAAAAAAAACCCACCAGGAAGGAAGACAACTGGGCAGCTTTAGAGCCCACAGCCCGGGCAGGCGGGGAAGGGGATCCCCCAGACCCCAAGGGTGAAACTGAGGGAGCTCTGTCCCACCCACGTTCTCTCCCTCCCTGCCGGCCACGGGCTGGGTCGGGACAGGGAAGGCGCCTTCCCTACCTTGGGAAAGAACAAGGCTCGGGCAGGCCCCGGCGGTACCACCAGCCTCCTCCGCGAGGGAAGCGGGGAAAACCGCCCGTAATCCGCCAGAAGGGCCGGGGACGCTCGGCACGGCGAAGCGGATGCGCAACAGTGCCCCAAAACTCGCCTCCTAAAAAAAACCCCAAACAAGTGCACCCCAGAGGCGGCCGCTGGCTCTAAGTACCTCCTGCGCGAGCGGGCCCGGCGCCGCTCCTTCCTCCCGGTCCGAAATTCCCGCACTGCCCGCGGCCCCAGGCGGCCCGCCCGCCCCGGCACCACCTCCCAGCATCGCCCGCGCCCATTGGTCCGCCGAGCGCCGCCCTATGCCTCCGTTCCGCCCTGGCCGTGATGCCTGCTGGGAAGTGTAGTCTAAAGCCGCAGCAAGTGGCCGCAGGAGGGTGCGACACGGACTACACTTCCCAAGATGCACCGCGGCCCGAGTGGAGCCAACAGCAGAAGTCTCTTACAGTCATGGAATCGATTGGGATGGAGAACACCTTTAGACCCATGCTCACAGCAGAACCGTGCTCAAGTGCCACATCCACACGCTTGTGGAACATTTCCAGGGGTGGTGACTCCAGCACTGCCCTGGGCAGCCTGTTTTAGTGCTTCACAGCTGTTTTCAGTGAAAAAAATTTGAGAGTTAGAAGAAGCCTTTGTTTCTTCTGCTGTAGTAAGTTTGGGAAGGCCTTTGTCAAGCTGATCCCCCAGAGTCAATTAGGTTAGAAATGCAGCCTGTGACCGATCACCACCAGGTGAACTAGACCAGGGCACTAAGTGCCATGTCCAGCCTTCCCTTAAACACCTCCAGGGACAGTGATTCCTCCTCCTTTCATTGTCAGCTAGGAATGTCCGCACATCTGCACCTGATTCTGCCAAGCTGTAAAGTGAGAGCTGCAGAAGATGAAATACATAAAAAAACAGGGAATTTAGGGGATGAGGCAGGAAAATAAAAGGACAATTATTTTATTTTGTTAATTTACTAGGTGTTTCAAACCTTTAAAAAGGCATTATGATTTTATGGCCACCGTCTTCACGTGCTGCAGTTTTAGAGGTACTAAACAGCTTCAAACAACTATCATTCTGTAGTATGCTCATCATGACAGTACTTACATAGATTTTCTTGGTCACCCAGGCTACATTTAGAATAATAGAAATGTATTTTTTAAATACTAGGTACTACTAGAGATGTTCAAGAATCTTAACTGTTCAAAATGTTCTAGGGCATTAGGGTTCATAGGGTTCAATATTCCACTTCTACGTATGAATCACATTTGAATTTAATAGAATGCAGTACTCAAGTTCTAAAGTAAATGATGTTCTTCACATTTCTGTTTTTCCAAAAATTATAGAATTAAATGTCTTATAATTCCAGTATGTGTTCTCTTTCTGCAATCTTTTCTATTTTTCTACTTTGCAAAAGGAGAAGAAAAATGCATTTGCATTGTTCAAACACCATGCCATACTGCACACAATGCATTAAAACCACAAAAAATAATAATTTTAAAAAACTGGCAGACAATTCCAAAATAAATGGATAGAGTGTGCCACCTCAGATACTCGATAAAAGAGTACACATGCACTACACTTGGCTGACCTAACTGGGGCTTGAGGACCAGAGATGGGAGTAGATATTAAGGCTACTGTACTGAAAAATCATCATGGTATTTTGTTCAAATTGCAGACCTCATGAATGGTTAAAACACAAAAGGTTTTGTTAAAAATTTTGTTGTCAGAGTCCATAAACAGTCTGAAAAAGAACAGTGGTATGATCACTTTCCAAGGAGAAAGCTTTTGATTCAGTACCTTTTGTTGCCATGCACCCACTGCACACCTACTCTGGTGTATAAGGAATTATACTTCCCATCATATCCACTCCTGCAGAGGCAATATACTGACACTAAGGGGAAAATGTGTTTACTGTAAACTTACTTTTTGTCCTCCCATTCACATTTCACACTATTTTCCTCAGAGGAAGGAGGTTATATAAATTAAGTTAAGGTTGTGGCTTTTTTCCTCTAATGTGCTCTTATTAAACTTTAAAAGAACAATCACTATTCACTGATAACATAAGTATGGAACTCCAGAATTGTCTTGTGTGTCCATTAATATACATTCCAATAGAATTTAAAGTGATCTGCCCAGTAACCTCAGAGCTTGTGTGTATTTTATGAGACCATCCAATTATGTCTGAGTACTGTTAAAAGGTAGATAGGAATAAAACTGGTTTTGCCAATCTTTCCAGGTGTCTTTACAAGTTAGACTAATTTTTGTATTTTTGGGAAAGAATTTAAATTTTGGGTTATTAATTCCTTTAGAATGCAGTGAATAAGAAACTATTATTTTGAATACTTAATCCCTTTTATGAGACTATTTATTTACTTAGTTCAGTTACTACACATCTCTCTAAAAAAGTGTCCCATGAGATAAGGCCATCATCTAAGTTTTCCTCACCAAAGGAAGGTACAATATTACTTTTTGTTAGGGTCGACTTCCTAAAGAACTTAATAAATAATCACTTCAGCAAATAAATATTTACCCCTTACTACAAATGAAGAATCAGTCACAGAGATGCTGAGTAAAGTTTGTTTAGCTTGAAGTGATAAAGAAAATCTGTAACAAATCTCAAAATAAGACCTGGTTTACTTGACTCTTAATTCTATATTATGAAAACGACATTATTAATTGTACTTTTCAAAATATTTTAAATTCAAAATTAAGATGCTGAGGCAGGAAAAATCTTTTTAAATATTTCAGCTCTTTTAAAATGTTACCTGTATTCATTCCCTGAGTAGTTAATTTGTTAAAGAGAGGAATGGAATATGAGGTAGAAGAGATACAGTCTCTATGGAGTACCCAATAATTCCATAGACAGGAGATGAAGTATTAGAAGAATTGATAAAAATGCTGTGGAAGAAAAGCTACACAGTGAGATCTGTTGGAAGTTTCTCTTCTTTTCTGGCAGTTTTGTGTGCTAACAGACACATGATTTGAAGCTGTTAAAGGAAATTATTTTAAATAAGTTGAAGCTTCTAAGACTAGAGCTTGTTTGAAGTGCATTAAATTAATCCAAATTAAAGGACTTTCATGAGTTTCTAAAGCCTTTCTATGTTTTCTTTGGTCAAGGTCCAAACTCATATGCATGGGCAGTTTTTCTCTACTTAAATGACTGAATTGTCTTACTGTGAAGTTAGAGTGATATTTATAGGTACAAATGTATTTTATCTGGGGGCGCTGTATATCCTACACTACAGATTCACTCACATGCACACAAACAGCAGTGCATAGGATCCAACTGTAATGGTGCAAAGAACTTCTGTTTATCATCAAACATTTCATATATCCCATTACATGTGAAAGAATTATTATCTGTCCTGTTGCAGTGCAATGCTTTTTCCTGTAATGGAATTTTACTCTGCAAATTTATTTTGGTACTAAAAGGTTCCACTTTATAATGTCTATGGTTCAATCAGTGATCTAAAAGGCACTTGAATACTTTGAACAAGATGCATAAAAAGCTTTTATTGCAAAGCTTTGCTGTATCTACCAATTTTACCATTGATCTCTTTCCATGTGAGGCAGTTCTGGAAGCTGCCCATGCTGTATAAAATCACATGGTGGCTTTTGATCTCCAGCTGGTGATTAAAGCACATTATGGAGGTTTGAAATTTACTTGTGGTCATTAGCATACCTCCAAACACTTTTCTGCTAAATAGTAGTGTTATCACTATATGCTATTTAAATAAGAGACAAGAATTCTATAAACTTATTATTTGCTATTCTTTGTAGCTCAGAGGATGTAGATCTCTTGAGTGAGGTGAACTTATACTTAGCTGTGGACTTACTGATCAAATAGTGATTTCTTAAGGTGATTAGGCTCTAGAAAAATGCACAAAAGAATGAAGTTATATTTTTTAAAAACCTCTTTCGAGGCAAACAGGGAGAGCTCTGTGCCTTATATTTCCTATCTACAGTTCCATATTTCCCTCTGCTTAAAAACATCACTATCATTTCCAAGGTCACCAAGCTGTCATATGTTTTCTACAGTGGATTTTTAAACAATGCAGTACTAACTCTTTCGGTTGAAAATAGAAAAAATAGCATCTTTCTGCCCACTTTTTGAAAATGTAATTGTGTTGGGAAAAATAAAGAATCACCTATATTTGTTACTTCCTCTAGCAATCTCGTCAATTCTTGTCACAGAAAATAAATGCATTTGCCAGCGTTACATATATTTTTATCTTTCACTTTATTATATCAGATTTCATCTTATTTGTATATTTTTACCATCTATACCTTGCCAAGAAGCAAAGTTTATTGAATGTTACCCAGATACAGAGGAAAACATAGCACTTGTTCAAAGATATTACAGTCAGTAAATACCAAATAAATTCAAAAGCCTTGTTAGTTGTTTTACCTTGTCTCCTCACTCCCCAAAATAGAACAAATATAGGTAACCTGGTTTCTGACAAGTCAGTGGTTACAGACTGTTAAAAGGGAAAAAAATCTGGGTCAAGGAAAGAATATTGGCCTGGAATGGATTTTGCAGTTGTAAAGGACACATTTGAAAGGACAGTAAAACCTGTGGAAGAGATGTGCAGGCAAAATATCAAGGTTAGCAGATATCAGCAGACCCATGAAGGAACACAGTTTTGAGTCAATTATTCTGTGTGACATCTTGAATTATTTAAATCTAGGAAATAATAATTTCTCATCTTTGCATTTACCCATCAGTTTCATGAGACAGAGCACTAAAAATTTATCATTTAGGTAATATTTTTATTTCTAAACTACATGCTAAAACACCTAAGATCTTTTATTAGATTGGAGACAGCAGTTTTTGTCTGAAGAGATGACAAAGTTTGGAGTTTGGAACAAAGTTTGGAACAAAAAAGAGTTTTTGTTCAGAGGAAAAAAAACAACTAAAATCTAATGAAAATTAGCACATTTCATCCTTTTTTAGTATCAAAAGTTCATCCATATTCATATAAATAGTTGTTTTGGTGAATTAATTGTCTCAAACAAACTTTCTTTGCGGAAGTAAAAGGGGCAGAAACCATTGACTGTTTCCTTGGAAGGAGATGTAATACAATGAAAATTAAAAATAAACCACTGCAATTCATTATAATTCATACTTGTCTGTCTTCTGGCAAGCTTAATTATACAGAAGTAGCTGTCTGGAGAAGAAAAAGTCCTTACAGAACTGCTGTTCTATACTTGAGCATTGCATGGCAGGATCCTGTCATGCCACTGTACTGCATAGTGTTGGTGTTCATGACCATGCTAGTCTACATAAAATTTACATGACATGTAACAAAATATGTGATTTGCATAAGAACTGGTTTTCCCCAACCTGTAATGGCACTAAGAATGGAAAAAAATGCTACCACTAGGTGTCTTATTGGTTTCAATGAACTACAACCTAAGAGCAAGAAATGCTCAACAAAATTTAGCAAAAATACAGTTAATTACCATTGACATTCCCTCCTTCATTACACCAGCACACCCTGAATTTAATCAGATGCATTATTGCAATCAAGCTGTCAATCAGATTTTGAAATATTTCGTTTTTGACATAATTACAGCAGAATCCCTACAGCCCATCTAGAACATGGGTATGGCAAGATTGATATTGAGTTACTAAATGTGATCTGACCCAAAAAAATGATGCTTCTGTGCAAAAATTAAAGAAACACTGAACTGCTAATGCATTTACCCTGGAAATGTGTTGCATAAGGTAGATTGTCAAGAGTTAATATAACTGCCTGCCCATTCACTGTTCTTGTGCTTTAAATATTTAAATGTTGTCTGTGTCATTTTTATTTTTGCTGAAAAAATATAGCTTTAATTTTCTTAATTGGAACCAACTGTACAGAGAACTTTCTTGCTCTTCAGCTTACAGCAAAAGATTTAGAGAAACAATCAGAGGAGAAAGGGCATGCCAAGGAGAGACTTGGGCTGATGTCTGTATTCCTCTGAGACAACCCCATCTATGAAAAGATACAAAGCCAATGAACTGTTTCATTGGCATTTGTAAACAGCTCATTGATAAGACATCTACAGTATATATTGATAGCTTTTTCAAGAATTTCATGTTCCTGTTCTTTGATGTATGGTGAAGAAGGTAATTTTTATTACTAACATTTCAAAACATGAGAGATGCAAGTAGAGGATGCAAGTAGAGGAAGTCTCTTTGGATGGAGATCCATCTGCCAGCAATTACAAGGATTCCCTCAAATACATATGCTACAAACTTCAGCTTGGCTCAGGTGAGCATTAGTCAGATAGAGTCTTTCTCACTTTTGGGACAGCAGTTTGTGTTTTAACCAAGAAGGTAATTTTTACCATCTGATAACTATTTCATGTCCTCTGTGAATGAGTTTGCAGACCTCAGCCTGATTTTATGTAGACAGATGTCCTCCTTCACAAAAACAACTGTCACAATTGGCAATGGTTGTCACATGTGCTGGCAGCAGCACAGGCTCAGGATGAATGGAAGGGAGACAGGAGAGAATCCTCTGGCTACACGGAGGCAGGTGGGGATGGTGGGTGTTTGCACTCCCACTGACAGTACTGCCTTTTCAGTGTGCAGTAAGGTTAGTGCAGGGATCTTCTGTGTGACCAGTGCTCTTTTCTTTAAGAACCACTTGTTTGGATATTTGTAGACGGGTATTCCACTAGAATAACTTGATACAAATGTGCATGGATAACTTAGGACAATTTCTTATCTGATAATAAACTAATAATTGCTTTCTTTCTAATGGTAGGTGGGGAAAATTGCAAACACATATTTCACTGGAGAGTTATGCAAGGCTTTTAAGAAGCTGCAGAAACACAATCTCAGCACTTTTCCAACCTCGACTTCAGGAGACACACTGTAACTCTGCTCCTTCTCTCCATCTTCTTTCTGTCCTCGGGGTCTCATTTGCTTATTTTCCATATCGCAGGCACTGGCCCTGTTATTCAGAGAACTACTGTTTTACTTGAGTATTATCTCACCTCCTAAGACCTCTGTTTTTAAGATCTGTTTTTTCAAGTTGAGTTGCTGTATTTTCGTGCAGACATCTGCTGAAAGCATTGAATTAATTAATATAGTAGTAGCAACTAGGAAAACATGATAATCAGTTTCACTCTGCCACAGTGAAATTACCAGGGCAGAGAAAAACTGTGTAGAATCTGATGGGATCTGTTTTATGATTTGTTATTGGGACAATAGGTTAAATTTCTGCCTTTTCCTTCCATACCTACACCTCCTTTACTTTCGCATACTTGAACCTGACTCCATCTACCCATAAAAAAGATAACCTTGCATGTCTCATGGTGGAGGTGAGGAGTTCTGCATTCCCTGCAGACTGGCTGCTTTTTGACAGGTGCCTATGGCTCATATTTGGTTGAGGCATACCAGGAAGAAAGGGTTTACCATCTATTGTTGAAACAGCTAACTTTTTTCAGTAATGACGTGGCTTTGAAGATATTTAAATGGTATTAAACCTACATCAATTATATAAATAAAGAAGCAAGTTCAGCAGTTTTTATGACACTGTATACTGGCAGTATTCTAAACTGTCCACTAAACATTTTTCATTCTCCCTGGAATATCAACACATTGACTGCAATATTTCTATCAGTGTTCTTTTACTTGCTAATGATCAAATTGAAGCCATCAACCTTTTCATTTAGAACTACTTGCTCCAAAAAGTAAGCACAGCCATTTGAAACAATTTTGTAGCTATGTCAGATGGAATGTAAGTTTTAAATTGTTGAATTGTAAGACTGCCACCTTGTAAACATATTATAATGTATATTGGTCTATTTTGGTGAACAGCTGAATAATAATGTACTTTAAAAACAGTTTGAAATGCATCTTCTAAGATATAAAGCAGAGAGGATGACTAATATGAGAACGTGGCATTTCCTAGCAAACCTAATGAAAGCTTGTGAAAACTACAGTATCTCATCACCACACTGGCTACATTGGCTGCAATACAGTCAATACTATATTGACTGCTAGAAAGGCCATAAGTATAAAGCATTCCATCTCTCCTGATGAAAGTAAGTTAGCTGGGTCAAAATTGATGGGTGAAAGAGTAAATATTCCAGCTTCATGAATTTTATATAACTTACGCTTGAATATTTCTTAGAATTGTGTCCCATCTCCTTGACCAAAGTAAACTTTGCTTTTCCTTCATTTTCAAAGAGCCTTTTGAGAATGATCATTACAGTAGGAGCATATTTTTAATACATAATTTTTCTGCAGAGCCCCAAACTAGACCTTGCTTTGCCTGCATTTCTAGTTGTGAAAACTTGAGAGAGTGCAACTGCTTTTAAAAGTAGATTGCCTGATGAGATCTTTTAACCTTTTTATTAAATTATTTATTTAAAGTTGAAAATGTTTCCTGAGTGCTTGCTGTTTACTTGGCTTTTTATTGTTTGTGCATGAGACAGCCTTCTAAGCAGAGGGACAGTTCTGCCTGGCTCAGGCTTGAAATCATTGCTGCTATTTGCTCGACCCTGCATGCAGACAGAGCTGAATTATCCCAAAGTGCACATGCTGTCTCTCTCTCCTGCTCGTGTAGAATGTTATTCAAGCACTTGTTTGGGGATGAATAGCTCCCTTCCTGTAGTCAGCTACCATGGAGTACCTATTCAACATAGATGCTACATTGCCTCTCACTCTTAATCAAGACCCCATGGTATGGCACTCAGCACTCACACCCCAGGCATGAAAAAACAAACACAACTGTTCCAGAAATTTTAAAAAACCCCAAGCAGTACAACCCATATAATCAGAAGCAATATAGTGCTATATAGCCAGCTAAAGATACACTTGCTGCAACTTCAGCACTGATATCTTTGTTCTGTTGCTTTGATTAAGCTCAAGATGTAATTTTTAGTGACCAATTTTTGTGTCATGTGAAAGAGAGAAAGTCTATGTTTGGGAATGTTCAGAATGAGATGCAAGAAATTTTTCTCATAAAAAAAATATTGAAAGGGGAAATCATGTGCACGGAAGTTTGGCATTTCTGTATGCAATTGGTCAGATAGGATACTTAACCTTTTCCTGCAAATGTTGTTTGTCACATCTCTGAATTGCCTGAGCATTTGTTGGAAATAGTAAAACAATTATATCATCCTAGAATCACAAAGGTGAATGGAAGGAAGAGGTATGGGTGTGTAGGTGTGTACCTTCCTAGAGATATCCTGAAAAACATTTGTACCTGATCTTTAAAACAAGCCAGTTGTGAACAATTAATTCACATTACAGGTATAATATACTGGGTAGAAGTATTTGAAGTTTTATGACTGATTAAGATTCTAATTTATTATGGATAATAATCTTTAGTTACTAAACACTCAAAAGATGGAAAGCATAAAAGACTGAAAGGACATATGGATAATTTTCCTTATAGAATGACATATTTAACTCACAGCCTCAAGGTTTTTGCTTTATTTTTCCCCCAATGGAAAGCTAAACATAATACAAGGAATGCAGGTTATTATAAAGCATCTGAAAAGTTCCTTGTGGAACTCCATTTTTAGATGAAGGGGATTTCTCAAATGAACAACATAGCATAATGCAAATCAACCTATCTGCCCTTATGTGGTCATTTGTACCAGGGCAATATGATCCTGGATTGAACATGAATCGTCAAAGGTGCAGTCTAATAGTGTTTTATTCACCTTTAATGCATTGTGAATTTCTATTTCAGATTAATAATGAGCTGCAAAACATTTCAGGGTACTAATAAACAAAATAGAACATTTAAATATTCTTGTTTCCCACTGTATACTAACAGAGGAAATAACACCAAAAAAATCAAAACTATAATGAGAAATATACACACAGAAATATTCAGAAAACCCATAGGAGATGTTCCAAGAAAGAACCAGAAGGGACATTTGCCTAGGAATAAAAGAAGCCTGGGGATTTAACAGATGAGTGACAGAGATGACAGCAGGTAGGAGTGGGCAGCTGAGGGGTTGGTCTGGTGGCAAGGAGAAAAGAATTGCACCTGGTATTCTGGGCACAAAAGTTGTTGGGAAATAGATAAAGCACAAAGAGGGCAGAGAGTCCAGACAGAAGAGGGCAAGGAGAACAAAACTGGAGTTACTGGAGAGAAGACATGGCCAACTGGAAAACCTTTTCAAATCAGCACAGATTGTAAAGCAAAGGACGAGCAGAGGCAGGAGGAGGAAAAAAAAAACATGACTCTTGCAAAGATCTCACTACTCTAGTAAGTAAGATTTTTCCAGCTGAGGAAAGAGGGAAACTGAAGCAGACAAGGCAGCAGGTAGAAGATACTTGCCAACTTCAAGTTTCCCAGCCAAGTTTGTTTAGTATGGTCACACATGCTACTCTTGGCACCTGCCAAGTTGACCATTTATAATGGTTCAGAATTTTACTTGTTCTCTTCTCACTTCTTGAAATGATCCTGGATCACTTGCATCAAAATGTAGTTTAGAATATTATATGATGAGCATCTGGAAAAATGTGAATTGTACATGTAAAATTAGGCATGTATTAAGGAGCAGCTTTTTGCCTGCTACAATGCAGCTCTGCCAATGCACTTCAGGCTTGACTTGCAATACCCTACATGAAATTCAGTGCTGTCTCTCTTCAGAGCAGTGACTCAGTCATGCTGAACTATGCCACCTCTGTGGCAGAATATAGTCTATTGTATCTGTTTTATAACCTTTATGACTCAGAATCCAACACAGTTATCACAAAAAACAGAGCAGCTCCAAAAGCGAATTTATAATGCAGATAATTTAATACATCATCATTCAAACAGCAGTTGAAATTTCAGGCTGGTACAGCAAACTATATCTTAAATAAAGACTTGCATTATTAACAAGCTGCATCATGTTTTTCAAGATCCATAGCAGAGGACAGGAAAGGGTGAGTTTGGTTTCTTTTTCCTGCCGTCATTACTAACCAAAACACATAGGACTGGACAGCTCAGGGACCTGAAACATGGGTAGTTTTACTTTCTAATCTTGGGCTGGATTTGAGTTATTGACCTATATCAAGACTGGTAAAAAACCAATGATTGCCAACTTACGTAAGCAACTGCAAAGAGTTTGGTTGTTTTAGTACATTTCCTAGAGAAAAACAGGGTACAAATTACAAAAATAGCCCTATCTCTCTGTTTTAAAGTCAGTATTGCAGACTGAAGAGTAGCAAACTGTTGAAGTTTGCCAAAGCAGGGAACTGTTCTGAAGTGTGTCTCTACTTCATGGTTTAATTTCACACACAGACACATGCTCCAACATATACCTAACTTGATTCCAGTTTATGCCAGTGGTAAGGAACAGCCATAAAAATGTTTCTTACCAAGTCTATGAATAGGCAAATTTTGAGCTACCAAGTTAGTGTTTACCTACTGTTCTGGATTCCTTAGTATCAAAAAGCAAACTCAGCTGCCCAAAGCCATTTTTGCTCTCCATGGAGAAGAATTTATATCCATCTTTTACGCGAGGTTTTGAAAATGGTATTACAGAATTGTAGATAAAGGAAACTTCACAATTTGCAATAACATGACCACCATGGCTGCTCTGATCTTCATATATTTAGCAAAATATATTCAGATCCTCCTTGAGAAGTAGCTTCTTTACAAACTGAATAACTGAATTTAACATATACTGCTAACAGAGATTTCTTTTGTGACACATTGAGCCATCCAGTGGCACAGGCTGAAAAGACTACTGCATGTACTTGTTAATGCATTTCTCCAGTGCCTTTCTTTATATCAGAGATGTGTCAGTGATGACAAAAAAACACACCTCAAAACAAAGCAACACCCTTCTCTGCCCCCAAAAAACCCAAGCAAATAAACATAAAAAAATGCAACAAGAAAATATCAAATATCTCTTTAGTGATAACTGCAAAGACCTAAAAGTAATGAATATTTCTATTCATTTAAGGTCAGACAGATATAGTCTTTTGACATTGATTTACTAGAGAAGGGAGATAGGGTAAAAAGAAATAAAAAATGAAAAATTCCAAAACATAAAAGTTTAAAATTCTGGGTTGAGGCTGTATATCTGCCCTCAAGTCATTTCTTTACACATCTATGCTTTTCCTAGTAGAATAGTTAAAATCAGATTTGTCTTTGGTCACCTGCATATTCTTGTCATACCAGATTGAGTTCATTAATTTACCCCATATCACCTCACTTTTGTCAATCCCGGAATTTGGAGATTGCAAAACAATACTTTAGTGTTTGAAATAGGTAGAGATAAGTATCTGTACACAGGAGAGAACCAACCATTGAGGGCTTAAATGAGCAACTAATTAAATATAGTGTGATTTTTTTTATTTTTATTTAAGATTGTAAGAAATTAAGTGCTGAATAATGGTGCTATAGCAGTAGTTGGTAGTGCTTGGCTTAGTGTGGGCAATGAAGAAAGATCATTAACAAATAAAATAGGGAGCACCTCAGGGGACACACCTACAGACAGTCTGTCACCCACTGGTTTTAACATTTCATTTCAAAATTTAATTAGATATCAATTTCTGAATGCCTAAATAAAACCAGCCTCTTTCCATTGCACCAACATGCACCAGCGTTTATTGATAAATTTAAGGCTGTAACAACATTCCTCTTCCTAAATTTTGAGAGGAAAGAATAACAACAGAAGAATAGCCAGAAATTACTTTCTGGGTTCTGGGTTCTAGCAACCAACAAACCATCCAACACAAGTAAACAATTTTAATGCCAATATTTTACTCATAACTGATGCACTGGAAGCACTAGTAAGGCATTATAAAAATATATAGGAGAAGCAATATCATTTCTCACTAACTTCAGAAGGGACAGGACCGGTGTCCCTGATTAATAAGGAAATGCTTCACTGATCACAAAAGCAATGTGAGTCTTCTATCATTCTAGTAAAATTTATGTCATGACAGTAAGAACTATTGTAGTAAGTCAGTAAGAACTGTTGTATACTTCATGGGACTCCCTACTGTCAAACAGATCATTGCAGAATCTGACTATAGCTACTTTAGGATGTCATGAAGAATGAAAACTGTTCTATTCTGGAAACAAACTAAGCACTAGTAAATGTTTCCCTTTCTAAAGTAAGCAAGTCAGTTCAATGTCCAGATGATGGAGCAAGTTTACTCCATGTCACAATATAGAGTCTTGATCTCTGTTTTACTGAGGCAACCAATGCTTGGAAGAGACCAGTAGCATAGATCACATCAGGATTTCAAGTTTTTGTCTGCCAAAAAATAACATAGCTACATCTTTTTGAAGTAATTGTTAGCTGGTTGGAAATATGAACTGTTGTGCAAATATGAGAGCTGCCTTCATTACTGCCGTCATTGCATTTTTCACTGGTGGTTTTTTGGACCAGCAGTTCCTATGCTTCACAAATAACATAGTTGTAGTGGGTTTAGCTGTGTTCTGCAGCAGGTGGGCAGGATGAGACTGTAAACCATCTGTCCATTCATCTCTCTTAGACACATATATCCCTATCTCAGTTATACTCAGAAATCATTTCATCAGATGACTGATAAAATTATCTCCATTTATACATAGGGAATGAAAGGCCTGGAGTGCTTCAATGTTTCCTTCAGACTGGGGCCCAAGTCTGTATCGTCAATTCCTTCTGCAATAGTGTTCCACTCACTGCACAGTTTTTCCTTCATCCTCTACAGCATCTTTCCCTATCTGAGGCTCCCTATTTGCCTCTTTGTGTGGGCTGCACACAGAGTGAGTCAGTTTACAGAGTTTGCCTCTTCATGTTAATTCACTTTAATCTGGATATTCAGCATATAAGGTATTCATAGATGCCTTAATGTAAATGGACTGATCCAGTCTCCAAGTTTCATAGTTGCACAATTCTCATTTCAGTGTAATCCTACCCTTACCCCAAGTATTGCAGTGAACTACACTGAAGCAGCATTCAATATCCTGAGGTGATATTAACTGTGGACTGTGTCAATCTAAAGCGAAACATCAGGGGGTTCATGTTCCCTCCAGCATGGGAAAGGATGATTTTACACAGGGTTGTTGAGCTTCTGTCAAAGAGCAGACAGCTGTGCCAGCAGTGGGAGGAGATCCAAGGGTGGGCAACTGCTCCCTGGGGCTGCAGAATCTGAGACTGGAGCTGAGGCACCCTCCTACTGCAAGGACAGGTGAAGCTGTGCTGAGGCTGCTGGTTCAAACAGCCTGGAAAAGGCTGTGCCTGTGCAGCCAAGTAGCCCTCCTGTGCCTCTGCAGAGGAGAGCTTCTAAGGGCTAAGAATCATATGTCTGTTGTTTATTTATTTGTTTGTTTATTATTTTTAATTTTGTTTTGTTTAAAATTATCACCAATATTCCTTACCTGGTTTGAAAACAGTAACACCTGGGCAAAAGGAGAATCTTTTCAGTGATGCTTACTGTCAAGTACATATTCATACAAAGAATTGCAAAATTTCCACGTGGAGCTGAACATGTTTGGACAAGGTTTTACCAGGAAGGCATCCTGTCTGCAGGCAGCTGACTGTGCAATCAGAACAGGAGCAGTCAGCTGAGAAGCTGCATCTCCTCTGATTAGTATTGCCCAATATGACCCTGTTCCTGAGCAGATCAGCATTGCACGTTGTGTCTCTGCCTTTCCCATAGACACTGTTGATGTGCTAATGTGAGGAACATGTATGTCTTATTTGCTAGAAACCTTGCTAACAGAGAAACGATTAAACTGCAGAGGATAGGCACTAGGCTCATCCCCACAACCCTGTTAATTACTTAATATGGTATCGTGTGTAACAGATTCTCTCTGCCATGGGAAGGGGCTCTTTGTTGGGCACTAAGCCCAGTAGCAAACACAAGCTGGTTCAGCTTCGCAGGGCCCGTGGTTCAGTGCAGGGGGGCTTCAAAGTCTTCAGAGAGATTACTTCCAAACAAAGTTTCTGCCTGAATTCTGAACCACAGGGAGGTTTCTAGTGGTGATTCCTGTGGATAGAAGGGGCTGCATGTTCTCAAAAGGACAGTGGACAGCAATAGACCACTCATGCTCTGCAACAGCATTTGTGGTTGAAGCATTGCTCTCTAAATTGTGAGACACTCTGAGGGTGCAAATCCTACCACTGGCAGCACCTGGGGCCACTTTAAGGCCTCTGTTTTGATTAAACCCGAGCAACCTGCTATTTGCAGGACCTGTCACCTGGTCTTAGACTATTACCACATTTCCTTGGCGCCCAGACCCTTGACGATACATGCAGAAATCGAGGCACCTTCAAGCAGTGTGAAGCTCCTTTATTCTGGCGCAAGAACAACAGAGCTTTGTTCTCTAAGCAGCGTAAACCCTTCATGTTAGTGGAGAAGCCAACAGAGTGACTCCCTGGCCGGCAGTGCATGGGGAGCCGCGTTCCCTGGAAGGCAGTGGGGCTCTCTGCGAGGGGCGAACCCCCATGCGCACACACCGAGCACGTAAGGAGCAGCGCGATGAAGAGGATGGTGCGCGCCCCGACCCTGCCGGAGCCGTGCCGAGCGCTGCCCTGCGTGCGGCCGGGCTGCAACCCGCGGCGGCATTGCTGCGAACACTGCATCCTTCTGCTGGGAGCGTGCTGCTTCTGCTGCCGGGCTCGGGACTGCAGCGAAATTAAATTAAACTCTCTTCCTAGCGAAGGGGAAGGCGAGGCAAACTTCGAGCTGGAAATTGGATATCATGCACAGCTCTTGCTTGCGGATGTGTTACGCACAGGCACACACAGGCAAAGTCACACTCACCTGGGGGTCACGCAGCAGTAACACCGACACTCCATCTGCTTACCAAGAAAGCCAACATAGTGTTAAAAAGCAGCCAGGATGCTCAGACCAGATTGGACTTTAGACAGGAAATTATCTTTTCAAATTTTGGTTGAACGATAAGAAGCTTTTAAAACTAAAGAAATGAATGATGTATGCAAAGCTGTACTTGAAATGATTCTGGTGTTGCAAATTGCCATGCTCTTACTGTGGAGCTGATGAAAATAAATGAAGCTCTGCGTTGCTGGGCTTTTTCCTCCCCCTTCTAATAAATGAAATGAAAAAGCCCCATTATTGAGCCACCTGCTTCAAATTCCTAATTGTGGTAACTGAATTCTGAAATTATTTGTTAGCTGTGTAATATCACAGGCATTAAAAATACTGAGAGGCTATTAAGTTCTTTAAAACGCAGCACTGGATAAAAAGGTGCAGCTATCTTCAGATTTTTATTTCCATGAAATAACTTTTCCAGTAGAGAAATATGTTCAAATCCTACAAGTGCATCCTGAAAAAATCCCTGTTAATTTACCAGTTAGAGAAGCTGCAAAGAGCCAGGAGAGGTCCATTGGCATATTTAAATATTTTTTTTAAATAGTTCTGTATGCCGTTCTGTTCATATTTTTCTAGCATATAAATATGAATGTTTCAGAAGACAGTAGAAATCACATGAAATATAAATGCAGTATTTCTAATGAGCAAGTGAGTATGTGCACATATGTACCTCTGAAGTGTCTATAATAATGGAATCTTGCAGTATGCCTGAACTATTGCTGCATGTGTGTATAAAGCATCTCATTTAATTCCTAACTTCTTCTCATTTTCATAATGTTCCAACTTAGATATCTATGTAGATATCTATTTTTTACAAATAAAAATATATAATTATCAAGACAGGCTAGAAAGAGTTGTTCTTGAAATATTTTTTTAACTGAAATTATGTTTCTAGTTAAAACTCCTTTATTTGATCTTTTTAATGTGAAAGGACTGGAATCTGTTAGAAAGATCTGCAAAAAGTTGTTCCACACACATCCTATATGGTCATTTTTTTCTCTCCCCACAAATATGGATAATACAAATATATATATATATAAATATACACAAATTTCTAGACAAGATGCAACCACTTCTCTTAGATTAACTCCTTATATGTAAAATCTCAGCATGGAAATGTGTAAAGGGTTAAAATAACAATCTCAGAATTCAAGTCAGCTGTGACAATATCCAGCACATTGAACTGCTGAAATCTACATGGAATTAGGCATCCCTTTGCCCATCGAACCAAATTATCTGGTTTATTATTACCTTGCACAAGCAGTATTTTCGAGGACAGGGCACAGGAAGAAAAGGGAGTCTGTTGCCTCATGCTTATCACAGGCAGCTCTCGCAAAGCTCGCCCACTTGCTGCCTTCCCCACTTCCCAGCTCTGCAGCCAGAAGTTACCAAGCAGCCTGAGAACAAATCCCAGTAAGAACAATTCTCTCTCAGCTTTACACTGGTGCACAAAGGTGTCCTGTTGGCAGCAAGACCTGGCTTCATCAAACAAGAGACTATTTCAAACAAGTACAAACACTTGTAATCTGAATATTTTGAAAAGAAACAGCAGAACAAGAGGAAGGGAACAACCAAAGGGCTTTGTCGATAAAAGGGAATTTAACAAAAAAAGTTAACTCTAAATTGATTAAAACAGAGTAATTGCAAGTGGAATATAGCAGATGCTATTTAAATAACATTGTAAAAACGCTGCAAACAAGGAACAAATGCAGATCTTGTGGGGATTAAGAGGAAACTAAAAGTTACACATTCTCAGTTAATTTATTTGATTATTTTACCTCTTTGTCATATACAGATTGACAAATTCAGAGTTGTGTTTTGATTGAAATTTAAAATGATATGATGATTAATTTGTACGTACATATTTTAGCTCTTGACTTGCTTGCAAACTAGTTATTACAATTGCTGATTTGATTATGTGCTGGTTGTACTTCACAAAAAGCCTGAACCAAGGTGCTGGCAAATCATGCCTGGCTTGGAAGCTGTGCTACCACACTGCATGCTTGGCCACCTAGGCCATATGCTGTTATTCCTGCCCCTCAGTTGGATAATGTTCTCCACCACAAAGAACTCCCAAAATGGCCACAAAAAGATCTTTGACTTGCTGGAGCTGAAGATTTCCATGTCTGCACGTCTAGAAATATCACACTATATTAATTTCCGAGCAACATTTTCAAACAAAATTTTGGTGAGAAAGTGTTTGTGAAAAATGTACAGGAGAGGGCAAAAATGTGAGGGATCCTAGTCTTGTGGCTCTTACACAAACAAATGTTTGTGAGTATTTCTGTAAAATTAACCACATCTTGTTTATAATACACTGCATGACATTAGAAAGAGAATATTTAAAAATACAGGCTCACATCTGCAGAAAGAGCAGCGCTAATTATGAGAAAACAGAGAAAATGGACATAAAATGCAGTAATATATGCAGAGGGTTTTTTTTAACTCCTCTAAAAGTAAAAGGAATGAA
>VZUI01065309.1:0-22500 GCA_013401135.1 Cettia cetti | reverse complement strand
AATCTCAGAGAACATCATCCTTTTATATGTCTTGTTCTTATCACATCAATGTGATTGATGCTTCAGTGCATTGTATGTAACACAATGCTTCCAAAAGTCAAAGTCAAACTGTAATTCTTTCAGATTTGTTTTTTTACCTTGATCATAGGTACAAAAAAAATCTGAAATGCACAGAAAATGTGCAGAACTATAACTGTGGGGAAAATAGCACAGTGCTCTTTGCCACTGTTTACTTTTGAAGTTTTCCCAAACAAGCGTGGAAATTTACCAGTCAACTTCATTTAATAAAGCTACTTATAAACAGCATAAAACATGCAACTATGGGTTTGTGCATGCAAGGATAATCTATGACATCCATCCTGATTTTGCTTAGAGTAGTAGTCAAAACATTTTTGCTTCTTGCAGGTCATGCTGATCTGTGGCATAATTTGAATTCTCAAGCTGTTATCCATACATCATTCCCAACAACTTTCCAAAATAGAAAATAATTTCCACTTCTTTAATTAAAACAAGGAGCTACAGTGTGCATTTGGCTGGGTCCTGTGTTGCTGCTGGGGAGAGACTTGAGTTTAGGGGTCAGATCCTCAAGATCCTCAGCTGAGATAAACTGGTATGGCTCAGCTGGAACTAATAGGGCTATCCCAGTTTACCTGAGGATAGAGTCATTCTGTATTTCTAGCATCAAGCGCTGCCAACTGTTTTCAAATACACCTGAAGTGCCTGAATGTCATTATTGCTAATTGGTATCTATACAGCACCTTTGATGCAGATGGGTATAAAGCTCTTTACATATTTTTTATGCCAGATTCCACCCACAGGAAAACTAGATTAAATCAGGAGGAATGCCACCAAAACAAAAAAAAAAAAAAACAACAACAAAAAAAAAAAAAAAAAAAACCAAAAAAAAAAGAGTGAAAAGAGAGAGCAGCACATCTTGAAACAGAAAGTGCATCTGGCTGTTAGCAGAGTGATTTTTTGCACACTGTTTGCAAATATAACCAGTTCTAAGGTAGGACAAGGCAGCAGTTCAACTGTATCCATGTACAACTAAACAAGTTGTGCATGGTAATAATTCCTTGATTTTACTTATGACAAACAGTAATTAGCTCGTGATTATGTAAATATATTCTTATCCAGGTAACATTTTTCACTGCTTGTATCGCAGACAGGAGCTCTGCAGCTAAGAAATGTGCACAATTAGTAGCAAAAAAAGTTTATAAATTATGATAAAGAGCTTCTAAGATTTAGCATGTCACAAAACCTCCCATTGTTTCTCCCAGCTTCCCACTACCTATATAGTAAATCAAGCAATAATTGATCTGTAAAAAAGCCGCAAGGCATGCTGCAGTATGGTCAGAGTGAGACTCTCTGCTGAGGAAGACTGTTCTGTCCTGGGATAGAGGTTCTTCCTCATAACCCAGAATGGTTATGTCCATTTCCCACACAATTCATCCAGGGAGCAGTTGGCTGTATGATTGAAGAGGTGCATGGCTCTCACTCCCCAAGAGGCACTTCTTCATATGGAGAAGCTTAATCAGTTGAGGATTTACAGATCAAAGCCTGAGCTTATGCCAACCACAGTCCTAGAGAAAAGAATGGCTGTACAGAGCCCTGCTACCTGTTCCACACTTGTCCTGGTAGAGACCTGGGCCACTGTCTCTGTGTTTAGTTTTGCATGTAATGAATCAAACTGATCCACTTCAGATTTGATAGACTAGTTTCAGTGGCCATATCCTTGTCCATGGTGGAAGAGGTGCACCCTTTTGGCAGTGTTCTGGGTATGTCTGTGTAGCACATGTGCTAGTGCTGCTGCCCTGTGGGCACTCACATCAGCACAGTCCTGCACATGAGCCAAGGGAGTACAGCAAAGAATGCAGTATATATGTGTGTGTTTATATATATATGCCAGGAATAGTTCAGAGCTAAAATCACCGGAGTCCAGAGAAGCATTTGGCCTGACACCCTGCATGGAGGGTCTGGTTAACCCTCCAGAGTCCTGCCACCCCAGCTAGCTGCATAAATAGATTAGCAACACTTTGTGGCCAGCTTGGCAGAAGTTGCAGAGATGGAGCAATGTAGTACAGATGTCTGAGAGTTGACATTTGTACTACAACTAGAAGACAGAGATCAATAAGTGACAAATACGCAACAGTCAAGAAAAGCTTGAGACAAGAGAAGAGCAGAGAAGGAGCTGCAAAAGATGGACTGAAAGTTATTTCAAAGCTGATATTTCTAGTGCTATTTCATTTTTGTGAGGTATAAATGGAGCCTGACGTTTTAGAGTACACTGTGACAGTACTGGCTGTCAGAGTATGCAGCTGACTATTTTCAGTCTTTTAGACCCCCGTTGCATCTGTGACTAGTTTAAAAGGCCCATTGTAGTGTGTAAATGTGGGGCACTGTGGTGAATGTGTGTCACTTATGAAATGGTGGACAAGCCCTGAGAAATTATTTCATAGCAGAGGCTCGTGCCAAAGAATCACTAATGAGTAAAGGGTTCTTTTCTTTGTTGAACTGTCATTCGCTACAGCATCCTTCTGGGACACGGAGGCAAGTTTACCTCCTTATGAAATAGCCTTTTTTCAAATACTTCCCAGAACACATAAAGAGCATTACTTTTAACAAAATGCTCAATGATACTGAAAGTAGGAAGCCTGATTCTCCTTATGCTGGGTTGAGCCTTAGGACTAAAGCAACAACACAAAACAATTTGTCTGGTTTGTAAACTGAGAACATTTTCCATGTGACTGACTGGAACAGGAAGCACATGTTGAGAGCCCCCAAGTACCATTTCCGCAGAAGGATTCTGTTCACTGCAATGAGACCTTTAAAAAATATCCAAGATGTGAAAATATATTTGAGAAATTTTCATGAAGAATTTTTAGTACCCTCTGCTGTAATAAGCAGAAGGTGTTTAATAAACATGATATGCAGCAGTTGCTAAGCAGAATCTGATTTATGTACAGTAGCAGTTAGAAGCATCTACACATCAGGGTTGTACACTTTATTTGACTGTGAATTCTGATTTTCTGATGGAAGCAATTCTGCTGAACTTTATTTATAATCAGCTTACAACATGGGTAGCAGTACTATAAATGCTTCTCAAATTACATAGCAAATCTTGTTGTCTTCTTGGGCAAATAATCATGAGCTTTAGTTGTAATACAGGTCACCATCAAGAGTATAACACCTTCCAAACCCTTCTGATAGTTGAAATCATACAGCATTTTTAAACAGAATACATGTCAACTCAGTGTACCTGAGATGGCACGGCATCTGCTCAGTACATACATTTCAAAACAAATTGTTCCTATTTTTAATTCCCCTAATTAAATTAATAATTAACATTTAATGGATTCCTGTATGGATCACTTCTGGGTTTGTGCAAGTGAAGAAGAGGGAGCCAGGAGCCCTAATCTCTGCTCCATCAGTGTAAACAGAGCACAGTTTCCACACCAACATAAACCTGTTAGCTGTGTATCAAGGAAGCAGAGATCAGAGCCTGACCCAGAAAGAGAGCAAGGGACAGAAGTACAGCTTCAGTCAGTGCTGTTCAAGAACCAAACATATGTTTTGTCTGCAGACAGAACAAAAATGAGGAAGTGAGCTGTTCCTCATATGGCATTATATAATTACAGTGATCTATCCTTATCTTACTAGAAGTCAGTAAAATCAATGGAATAATGCTAATTTGCATCAGATGAGAAACTTGACAAAGAGAAAGCAGGCATGGTAAAGGGAGGTCTCCAAACCTCTCTTCCACTTCTCTTCCAATTCTCTTTTCCTTCCTCAATATATTAGAATTTTTTAAATGAAAGTAGACTTAAGAGAGCCCCACAATGAATTTTTATTGCCAGAAAATGGATAATGACATTCATATCACTCAATCAAACAGACAAAAAAATCCTGCTTTAGAATGGTACCTAAACCCAGTGAAAACATTTCTGGGCATGAATCTGTCTGCCACACTGGAAGTAAAGAAGCAACAGAACCCTGTCAAGGAATAAGCTTTACTTTTATCTGAATTAATCTGATGTTATCAGATGGCTATCATAATAATATTCTATATAAATATATATACATGGTTTTTTACCCTTCTAGACAGTCTGGTTTTTGGGTTGGTTTTTTTTTTTCGTTTCTTTCCATTCATAAGATTCCCCAAATTTTCCAAGTAGTCCACTCCTGTAAGCCATTTGATGCAGAGATCCTAGCATGCCAAACTCTCCCATAGAAAGACTATTCAAGGAGCAAGGGTTCTGCAGCACAGCATTGGCACACTGCTATTTCTTGGTGTCACAACACCATATACACAGAAATAAAGTGGCTTCAGTAGACAGAACAAGACAGAGTGGAAAGGATTCTTGCCTGAAATGAGCTGGGGTTGGATCTTAGGTCCTTGGCCAAGTATTCTGTTCTCCTTTGTAAATGCAGAAACTTAGATGTTCCCTGCATCATGCAGATTCCAGGAAAATCTGTTACAATGCAGTGACATGAATAAACACATCCATGGCCATGGGAGAAGAGCACTCCAGTCTAAACTCAGCCAGACCTAACTCTGGCACATACAAAGGTATCACACAGCCCTCTCTGACAAAGGCTACCTGAGCTACACTAGTGCTGCCACCTGTACAGGAGCCAGAGAAGGATCTTGCCCCATATTTTTCCTGAGTTAGAGGATGTTTATTTCTAGAGCAAAATTCTTCCCCTGTCAAAATCTGCAGAATGACCATTGATGAGTACAGCTCCTTCTTGCACATGCAGGGTGTTCTGCTGTTCCATCTGTGCACTCACAGTGCAATCCTCTCTGTTGGCGTCCCACACCAAGACAGATCCTTCTCTACAGCACATAATAACCTTCAAAGTCCACTTTGTTTACAGTGTTAATGTGTTATGTCAAGGTAAGTTCTCACCCTTTTTCCTACCAGCCTGGTCTGTGGGGTTTGTGTTTCCCTCTCTCAATCAATAATTGCTTAAGTAGCAAATGGAGTTCCCATCCCCCAACACTAATAGACTCTCATGCAGCCAGGAAGCATCAAGATGAACCCTCAGTTACCACTGTGCACCCTGTTTAATGTATGCTTTTTTATGGCCTCTGATGTATATGATTCCATTACTGTCTATGAATGCAGAGTACTGAAGCTAGTTAATGTATTATTTATTTTATTACCCTTTTGTATAAGCTGGTATTTGCAATTTGGAATTTTATATACTTTGGTTCTATAATGGTTTCATAATGTGTACACAGCACAATAATTAAAAAAATATATCTTGCCACCTCACCTCCAAAGCAAAATGTGTCTGTGCTGCTAACTGTATGTTCCGGCCAGCACCGGTCCCTCTGCTCCTGGCCCCAAAAGCCTTCCCAGTCTCACTGTCAGGACAGCCCTCACCTCACCCTGAGAAATGCAGCATCATTTTGTTCTTCCTCTTTAGGACCAGAGGGAAGTTTTAGAATTTTGTAGTTTTCAGATTTTTAGTTCTAATATGTGGTTGTCTGGCATGCCGCCTTCATTTCCAAGGATGGAGCCCCATGAGCACAAAGGCTGCCTGTCTGCCCCAGACTCAGCCCCGTGCAGGATTTCACCTGAGCAGCAGCAGAGGCAGTTTCCCTCACCAACAAAGCAAGTTCCTGCAGTACAAGCCACTATGCAGCACACTGGGCAACAGGAGGGAGTGAAAAGAGGAGGCAGTTTCTCTCTCCTGACAGGGTGATCAGCGTGTCCTACATCCATCTCCTGCTGCCCACTCCTAGCCTGGGTGACCTGCTGATTCTGCCGCCGGCTCATGATGAGGAGCTTGTCACTCCTCCAAATGGCCTGGAAGTTCACTTTCAAAAGTTTACAGCCACATGCCTTGAGATACCACGGCCTTGCTGCTCAACTGTGGTTATGAATTTGATTAAGTACTTTTTGCCTGGTTCAGATTTTCAAGCTAAACTGTGACCTGTCCAAATACATATGTATAAGAAAGCATAGCACACTATTATTTTCTATCTTCCTCCTCGAGGATGCCAACCAAACCACACAGCATCTGCACAGAAACCCTTTGGTTTCAGTACTGGGTCTGCAAACTGCCGCTCTGCCACCACAAAGGTTTCTACCTGTTCCTTGGCTGGTATAGAGGTCCTGCCCTTAAACCAGCTTGTCCACTGGACAGGAAGGGGATTGTTTGGGATTGTTTGGGGATTGTTTGATTGTGGTTCTCTGCAGCAGCACAAGCATGTGATGGTTTTGGATAAAAGGCACCAGTAATTCAATGCCAGAGGATTGTGTCTTACTGCTGCTGGGAGCGATTGAAGGCATTGTGAAGGTCTGTGACAACATATTTAGGAAGAGGGGAAAAAAAGAGAAGCTACTGCACAGAAGTAATTGTGGCCAGAAGAAGAGAGGAGTAAGAATATATGAGAGGAACAGCTCTGCAGGCACTCAGGACAATGAAGAAGAAGTGGGAGGAAGGGCTCCAGGTGCTGGAGTGTGCTGCCCCTGCAGTCCATGGTGCAGACCGTGGTGAAGCAGCTGTGCTCCTGTAGCCCATGAAGGTCCACGGAGATGCCTGCAGCCCTTGGAGGGCACTCCACAGAGATCCACTACAGCCCCCATAGGAGCCCCACCCCTGAGCAGGTAGATGCCCAAAAGAAGGCTGTGACCACAAGGGGTACCCACTCCAGAGCGGCCTGTTCCTGAAGGACTTCACAGGGGGGAAAGAAAAGAGACCATGCTGTAGCAGTTCGTGAAGAACTGTATCCTGTGGGAAGGACTCATATTGGAGAAGTTCATGGAGGACTGTGTCCTGTGTGAGGAAGCCAACACTAGAGCAGGGGAAAGACTCCTGAGGAGGAAGCAACTGCAGAAAAAACATGTGATGAACTGACCATAACCTCCATTCCCCTGCCCCGTTGAGAGGGGACAAGGCAGAGAATTGGGAATAAAGTCAACTCTGGGAAGGAGAGAGGGGCAGGGGGAAGGTGTTTTTAATAACCATTTTACTTCTCATTATCCTGCTCTGATTTGATTGGTAATAAATTCAATTAAGTCAAGTCTGGTAATCAGTGAGTGACTTCTCCCTGTCTTTATCTCAACTCATGAACCATTCATGAAATTTTCTCTCCCCTCTCCAGTTGAGGACAGGAGTGGTAGAGCAGCTTTGGTGGGCAGCTGGCCTCCAGCTGCCATAGATACAATCCTAAAAACACCAAACTGACACAGAAAGGATCAAGGCAGCCTCAGGATCAGGCAGCCTGACACAGGTCCTTGCACCCAGGCAAGTCACCAGGGGCCACCTTGCCCCAACAAAGACACCTAGCAGTGACCCTGTGCATGCAGACACAGGGAGCAGTGGCCAGAGGAGGGAGCTGAGGTGCTCAGAGAACAGTTCAAATCTGAGGAAGAACTGTGGGCAAGTAATTAGACCTGGGAAAGACAGAAATTAAGAATCCCTGATTGTGTCAGTGTTCACCACACAGAGGAGTGTGAACACTCACTTTTTTCTCTCTATTGAATAAAATATCAAAGTTAACAATACTCATACAGAAGGAAAAGAAAAAAAATCAAACCTAACCTAATTATGCAGGTCTTTAGGAGAAAGGAAAAACAAAGATGGGGTAAGGAGAATTCCAGGTTGTACAGCACCAGAACAGGGAAAGATATTAATCCAGACCCCATAACCCATAAACAAAGACTGACAATACCTGGTAGAGAATGTTGGATACCAGAAAGGAAATACTCTGCCATGACTGTCAACATTTGTATCCAAAATATTTGTGTCAGAGTATTAGGTGGATGACTCGTGATGAAATCCCTGGGTAGGAGATATGGGTTCAGTTTCAGTGTCTCCTGAAACCTTCCTGGGTGAGTCTTGCCACGTTCTCTCTGTGCTCACCATCTCTGTGACCCAGATGGTGAGTGCCACACCACAGAGGTTGCCTTGCTGCGTGTGTTTACAGTCCTCCTGGAAGACCCCACTCTGCTGTCAGGTGGGGCCAGCAAGCACAACTCAAAAAACTATTGCCAGTTATAAATTGCTTTAAACCAGTTTCTACCCCACAAAACTGAGCTGATATAAATAACCAGTGCTAGTAACAGGTGATAGAAGCAGCAGAGTGTTTCAGAAAGAAAGCAGCTTTCCCTGTTTAATTTAACCAAGTACACACACACACATGCAAACGAGACAGTTTTTCAAAAATGAGGATGCAGATGAGAGACTCAAGGACAGTTCTAACTTGCCCTCTGTCAATTTACAAGAGAATTTATTCCAGACTATTCATACATGAATATTTAGCATGGCAACAATTACATCCAATGACACCCATGAGATACATAGTACTGAAGACCCTCTCCAAGGAACATGAACAATGCTTTAACTGGACTGAACATTTGATTTTTCAGAATTATTTTTCTTTAGACCTTTCAATAGTATTCCCTTTAATTATTATGTTAGTTTTTTATATATTGCTGCCATATTTCATAAATGAGAGGTATGATTGATTCACTTGAGTAGAAATGGATACGTGACAGGAAGTAAAGGGGAGAGACAGTGGCTGCTGAGGCATGTTAAAGTAGCCTGTGGTCAATCTTATTCTTAATGCAAAGACCTTGTTTTTGTTGTACAAAGGAAAAAGGAGGGGGAAGGGAGAGAGTCAGTTAGGAGCAATCACTCAGGGCTTAAATAGCACAAACCTAAAGACATATAAAGAAGAAAAGTCGCTTCAAGTCCACAAATAAGATTTAACACCAAAACCACACAATAGCGAACATAAGGTCTATATATGGCTATGACAGAATGCTTTTCTGTATGGATAATTCATTTCTTTTTAATATGAAGCTCTCTGTTTATCATGTCCTACTGTAAGCTCTTGCTGTGGAACACATTATTAGTTAGGGAGAAGAAAAAAAAAAAAGGCAATGAATATTTATGCTAACTTTCCAGATACAAACCTCTGACAAATCCAGTAAAATGGAAACCAGGGAATACTGAGGTCAAAAGACATGCAACTAGAGTTATGATGACTTATCTCGAGATTATTTAATTCAGAGTCTACATTAAACTGGACATCATTCCAAAAAAAATGTTTACCCAGGTTTCAGATGTCCTTTGCTGACCATGGAGCGTGCTTCCAAAGCAGGCAGTACAGTGTCTGTGGTCTTCAAGTCACATGGATACTGACTCCACTGCAGAAATAAATGCAACAGGCAAAGCCCCAAACCAACACCTGGAAACAGCTTCCTGGGTAAAGCAGAACCTTCCTCACTACCAACAGCTTTATAGTAACCCCTAAAAGTGTCATCCAGAGCCTGGATGACCACCCATTTCTAACCTGCATTGTGCCAAGGAGAAAACCTTTTGCCATGAACAAAGTGGTTTTAAGCAGCTTTATTAAGTGTACTGACATGCAGTGAAAGAGGCATCTTAGCAGGTTACTCTTCTACTGGCCCACATAACTCAGTAAAAGACATTTATGGTAGTCCACTTAATGTTTTCCACAAAACACAGAAAACCATATAACAACAATCCTTGCTTCAGAACAATTAAATTTCATTAAACTGTCTATGAGGTTTTACAGCCTTCTGAAAATATATTCTTTAGGGGAATGACAAGTTGCTTTACCTAAAAAAGTGGTCCTGGAATCCTTTCACAAGGTATGGGAGTGTATCTGCATCTGTGGCCTGAGAAATACAATCCTCAGAGAAATCCACTCAAAACTCCACCTGCCATTTCCATGTTGGATTTGATAGTATAAACCCCAGACACTATGGGACTGTCTTCTAGGCAAAAGTATTAAGTTGCAGAATATTATTCACTGAGTTAGAAAAGAACAAACATTTAATTATTGCAAATTTAAAAGCAAAATTCTGTAGGACTGGGATAAGGAGATAAATCATTAAGGGATTAGATACTGCTGAACAGAGTAATGCAACGAGGTCAGGAGATGAAACTAAGCCTTTGGCTCATCAGCATCCCTTAAAAAAACAATGGCACTTCCTCTCTGAAATTAATTTAGCCCTGTCCATGCCACCCCTTAGATATTGTGGGAGAAATCAGATGTTTGCCTGTGTTCAGTCATTTCTAAAAGAGTTTGTTTGTAAAAAGTCTGCATCTCTGTCCTGTCCATCTGAGTGCTATGAGATTGGTGACCAAAATATTTCAGTAACATTTTCTTCACACATTGCAGCCAGTTTCTTGTTTTCCCACTAATAGTCCAGATGGTGACTGCTCATTGTAAGAGGAGTATTTCTTAGTTTCCTACAGGCAAAGGTTTCATCTGTGATGGACATTTGAATTTGGGGCTACATCTCCTGCAGACTGTTTACCACTTACAGTTTAGCCAAGGCAGCAGAGGCAATCATTAATATTTCAGGATTACACTTGTCTCCTGTCTCGAGTAGAGGCCTCCCCAAAAAACTGACAACTTACTTTACAGTATGCAAGCCTTGAAACTTTAAAAATAATACAACAATAGTCAGGACTGGCTGAGTCTCAGTTCTTATTGGGACAATACCATGAAGTCATGCATACCATGAGGCAAAGGAGCAGCTGATGCTGATTTGGACACAGCAGCAGCGCCACCACCCTTTCCCAATCAGGCTAATAACAGTGTTGATAAGGTCAGAATACAGAGATAGAAAATTATGTAAATTTAAGGAATTCCTATCTGAATAAGAATTATGCAATTCTACCTGCTCTCGGTAAGCTCCATCTTAAATAGTTATTATTTTCCTGAGTAGGCATTAATCCAAGATTGGAAAAGATATAAAAATGTAGTTTATTTTTAATATGTATGTTTTTCTATCAGTCAAACAAGTTTCCTCTCAGCCGAGACTCTATTAACACTTGCAACTTTTTTTTGAGGTGCTGTGACCAGCCATGTTCATTTTGGCTTTTGATATCCTGAAGGAGAGATTCCAGGGAGGATTAGGCATTTTGTGCCACGTTGAAGATTTTACAGAGAAGCCTAAAATAAGGTTACTCCTGGCTCACTGTGGGTTGTTGAGGGAAGGGAGAGACCCTCCCAAATGTAATTTATCCCTTGAGATTTTAGCCACTCTATAGAAATGTGTGTCTGTTTCCACTTGGTTACTTCGGGTGCCTTTGGCAATTAGGCTCTTTCTGTAACTCAAATGTGTAAATTTAGGGACCAACTCAAGGCTTTGTGCCTTAGGGAAGAAGGTTAATGTATGCAAATGAGATTTACTTGAACTGTTTTGTCACTGTATTGCCAGAATTTTCATTTGTGCAATCAAAGTATAATAAGGTTTTACTGGGCACTTAAGTTACAATTCTGGGAAGTTTACAACTGCTTGAATATAGAGAAATATTTACGTATCTGTGCTATTATGGCATACAGAAGCTTTCTGATTTTGTTGCATAACCCTGACCCTATGACACCATTTTCAGGTTTTATCTCTCTGCTCAGCATTTCCTCCTCTTATGGAGTGTTATCACTCTTGATTCATCGCCCTCAGTGACAGCTCACTCTGCTCAGTATAATTCCTGGTCTTGTACACTTTCTATTGCTTCTTCTTTCTTAACAGAACTTCTCTATTTATTTCTAGTCCTGAATAAATTTGAAATAACTTGAGCTATTCTGGACAAATAAACAGTGAAGTCTTTAAAAATCAAATAAAGCCTTCTTAATCTCTCCATCTATTACTGTAAGTAAATGCAGATTATTTTACTTTAATTTTTGGAGCTGCAGTCTGAGAAGAAAATAATTTTGTGCTGTGCTGACAATCATCTTTCTCAATTATGTTTGAAATACTGATTTCCTTGACTATAAACTGTAAGCCACAGATTCAGATCCTATTGAATTCACTTAGAGGAGTGGCTGAAGGAACCATTTGGTGCAGTATCTTTCAATGACTTATGCCAAGTCACCCTCCTTCCAAGTTGTAACTACAATCCTGCAACCACTTAGGCAGGCTTCTTAATCTTCATGAAAGCTCACTGAAGACCTGTTTTCAAATGAAGAATTTTCCTGCACACTGCTGTTTGTAAGATTGGGGCCACTGTGAAGCCCAGCGAGTCCTATTCCCTTTCTGTGCTTCAAAATTTCCTGAATTTATGTTATCAGACAGAGAACAGCTTCTGAAGTATGGCTCTTGTATGTTGAAATTACACACACATACACAGAGCCATCACACATACAATGAATTCAGGAAAATTATTTTTTAAAAGAAAATCCTCTCAAAAATGTTTTTGTAAACACAGTAAAATAACAATACCACTGGTAAGAGAAAGATAAAACAGGTAAGGGATTTGAGGCAAGAGTGAAGAAGTAAGAAATTATACAGTAAAATTCAGTGGTTTACATGTGTCCCTGCAAATGCAAAAATTTACGTAGAAATATATTTTTTAAGTACCGCATACTGACAAGAACAGTGATTTCAAGGAGCACATCAGCCTTTTTCTCCTCCTTTTCTTACAAAACCTTTCAATTCTGGAACATTGCACAAAAGTTTTTACGCATGAAAATAATCCACTCACATACCCAAACAGCTGATATGGAATCAGAAAGGTGGGATCATTTTCCTTTGGCTCACCTCCCTCTGAAGGTCCTTGCATTCCCACAAAAGGCCCCTTTTTTTCCATCTCACTCCTCAGCAAATCCGCATCCACAGTCACTCCAGTCCAGCACCATCCTGGCTTCATCCCTAGCATGAAGTTCCTGTCCCAATGCTGTAATTGGACATACTCTCCCTCCCTTACCTCAGCACTAAAAAAAAGAAAGCCCTCCAAAAGCACACCCTCTGCTTTCTTTAGGTCAGGTGGACAATTGAAGGTTTGCTGATGATATTTCCAGCAATTCCCCCCCAATACTGTGAAAATAATTACAAGTGAACAGGAGGTACCAACCAGCTCACACTGAAACCTGTGATTCATGCAAATAGCGTTACTTCCAGAAGTCTATGGACTTTAAAAGCACACGTGCAGTGATTCACTAGAGCCATGCTGTGAATAGCTGGCATTGTAAATATGGAATTTATGGCCTTTCTAGCTATGATTTTTCTAGCAAGCCTTTAGCAATGGTTACTCTTTCTTTCTTTGCATCTTTCAGTCTGGATTTATCTCAATGGCAGAAAAAGGCTGTGGAAATTAAAAACTGGGTCAATGCTAGACAACATCTTGTAAGACCACAGGTTGGAAAGCCAGGTGCAAAGGCAGTGGGTGGAAGCATTTGCTGTGTGAGAGGAGAGCTGGATAAAGCAGCTCAGCATGTCAGAGGTGGGGGTGTCCCCACTATCATGAGTGGAAATTATCCCAATAATGAAAACTGAGGCAGAGATACAGAGTGCTATTTCTTGCCCTGTCCTTTATATGAGACAGGTAGAAAAATTGGTTCTTGCAGATATATTTGTGCTAAATCTGTTTCTCTGTGGTGTTTTCTTTCTGGCAGGAGCCCTGGCAGTCATCAGCCAGAGGAATGCCTCTGGCTCAAGGGGCAGCAAGCCCAGCTCTGCGAGGCCTGGCTGTGTCCCCTCTACCCCCCTACCTGGCTGGAGACCTGTGGGCTGAGTGCCTGGGTCAGGCAGGGCTCTGCATTCCTGCCCATCATCCTGCCCTGAGCTGAGAGCTTGAAGGCTCCACCAGGAGTTTAGGCACTTTCTTTCATGTTTTGCCAGAGGTCTTGCTATGTACAGCATGACAGTATCCAGGCAGCATGTGGCACCTTCAGCTTCATCCCAGTCCCCTAAGTATCTGCCCAAATCTCAATGCCCATTAAGTTCTCTGTTTGTCCAGCCCTTTGCTCTCTACCTCTTTTCACCATCACCAATTTTTGCTCCCATTTGTGTCAGAAAGGGAAGGAGACAAGATTTCTGAGCCCCTCAAAGATAGCAGTGATTTATGCTGCAAAAAATCGTATTAAAAATAAAAATGTGTATTGTACATACATTCCAAATATTGTCCAGCACTGGATCAATGTAAGTATATTTTTCCCTATTAAAATTATTGGGGAAAAAAAGCGCCTTTTATTGGAGCTATGATGATTTACACCAACTGATGTTCTGTTGCTTTATGCTCTTCTTATTTTCAGAACAGCAGGGAAAATTTCGCTATTATAGAAAAACCCCACAGATGCTGTTATTAATTTCCTGCAAGTTTTGGAGGCTAGTAGTTGTGTTTTCTTCTCTTTTGCTCTCTCACTCTCTCTCCCCCAAGAACAATCAGAACAATAGAAAAATATACAATATTGTTATGATTACATCTTTTTTTCATGCCTCGGTCTAATTTTTCCTACACTTTTGTTTATACTCTTCTGGAAGAAGGAATTCTTTGAGCAAGAATCCTTACAAATAGAAATTATAGTCATCTTACACCTAATGTATCACTGAAGAAGAAAGAGGATTTATTATCCTTCAAGTATCTTTTCATGAAGAATTTATCTCAGCAGGTGGAATCAATCTATGTAGGGTAGGTAAGCATAAAATATGGTCCACAGATTTAAGAACTACTTTAAAATAGCTATTTATGCTGGTACCTTTATTAACTGTTTCAGATTAAATTGAAGTTCCTCTACTCCTTGATGAAGTATACTTTGGCAAATAAGTGTTAAAACTAGTCTGTGGCTGAAAAGGCTTATTTTCTTACACAGAATTAATAAATTAAAAAATATTTGTCCTTTTTGTGTTTCATTTTCTTCCTCTGTTCCTTCATCTTTCCTCACCTTCCTCTTAAATTCCCCCCTGCCTTAATTTTCACACACACTCTATTAGCTTCACGTTTTTTAGATTATCATCTATAAACAGAATTCTCTTACACATTTGCAATACTGGTCAAGGATAACATTCATATCCTTGACAAGAGACTCTCTCAGCTATAATCTACTTCAGTTCTAATTGCTGAGTTATAAAAGCCAGACACCCTCTTGTTGCTCTGTCAGTACCTACCTTGCTGCTGAAATACCAGCAGGGATGATGGTGCTGCTGCCAGCTTTGGGTTGCATCATGTCTGCCTTGGAATCGTTTGGGAAGGGTCAGCAATTTCACATGAGCATGAAGAGACTCCCTTTGTTTGAACCAGTTAGGGGAAAAATACTATGCCTTCCAAACAGGGTGTCTGCTATGAAGGAGTAGCTGTTGCAAAATACTGAGTACTCTTCAGCTACCAAAAAAAAAAAGAAAACCCCTCTTATAAGGAGAATTGAGCTATCTATTTCTTGTGCTATTAAATAGCCTACTCATTGATTTAAAAGTGTCTGACAATAAACATGACCATCTGAGGAAGAGACAGTGTCCTTCTCATATTCAAGCAATATTCTGGTGGCCCTAGAATTGCAGCATCTGGGACAATCCCAAACCTGGTTTTCATAACCAGAAGAGCCATTTCTCATTGTGCTCTTGCATTAGCGCTGGAGTAAAGCACAGGCTGGAAGGAAGCCAAGGGGCTGAGGTGGGGCCATGGTTGCATATACCACTCCTGCTGCCTGCTCCTAAGGGCCACTGCAAGAGCTCAGATGGCACAGCATTTCTGGGCTGCTCTATCTTCCTAGTTTGCAACTGATCTAAAACCACAGAGACCAGACAGTGTAATTTGTTTGTCTGGTGCTTGACTTTCAGCCCCTCCTGGACCCATTCATGGTAGCTGGAACAGCAGTGAAAGTTGTGATATCACATTATCTGCAGGCATTGTAGGAAATGCATTTGTGCCACGGTATTGTGTGGCTACCACCATGGTGACCTTTTCAAGTATAAACCAAAATTACCTTAGTCTTAGCAAAGCCAATGTAGTTATTGCAAAGGCTCTTTTAAGCTTAATGTTTCTATGTTTATTTTTTATTTTTTTATAAAAAGTGTTTTCTGCTGGCCTTAGCACCAGAAAACTTTTTTTTTTTTAATGAAACCTATAATTTGAGTCTAATTTGACCTGACAGAGTCAACTGACCATGCAGTTACTTGGCACCTGCTGAATGCCTCCCCATTAAGCCAAATTTACATTAATAAACAGCAGTCATCACCATTCACTGTCACTGGCATAAATGAGTTACCTGAGACACCTCCCAATCAACATAAATCTCGATGAGCTACATTCCAGTTGAGAGCCAAATTCTTCATTCCCATCCCTTTTCACAGCTCCTCCCTTTCAGATGCCACTGCAAACCAGGATGGCTTCCTGGCAACCTCGCCTCTGCTGCCCTGCATGGTGGTTAGCAGCCCTCAGGCTTTTATTTTTCCCATCCCCACCATGTGCAGGGGAAAAGCGGGATCAATTGCAGACCTAGTTGAAGCTTCCTTTTCCTTTTCCTTTTCCTTTTCCTTTTCCTTTTCCTTTTCCTTTTCCTTTTCCTTTTCCTTTTCCTTTTCCTTTTCCGTTTTTAACTTGTTCTTATTTTCTATAGAAGTATTTTGAGTTCTTTTATGTTTCCAAAAGTTCTGAAACACACCTCCTTAGACTACTGGAATATTTAATTTCATTTTAAGATTATTTTTTGTGTTACTTAAGTTCATGCCAGAAGTAGAAATGCACAATATGATTTATACAGGTCAAAGCTGTTATGCTGTATTCTGTCCCTACATGATACAAATGTTAAAATATTAACATAATTTATTTTCTAGTTTATTTATTTTAGTTTACTGTAAGAATTATTAAGTCTAACTACTGCATAGTACAGTTTGAAATGCTGTCATTTGCAGATGAAGATGTGCCTTATTGGATGGCAGTGACATTGCCTGACAATTTGCTTACATTTCCTTTTGGGTGTGTTCTGTTTACATTGAAGACGAAGTTGAATGTTTTGGAGAATAAGTTAATGTAAAACTTTTATTTCAACACAAAATTTGATGTAGCAAAGAAATATTTATATAGGTATTATATAATTTAAGTTGCCTTAAATTATTTATAAAATAAAACAGAGCAAAATACAAAGTGGCAAAATTATCTTCAAGTTAATATTGTATCACAATTAGCAAGGAACAACTATGTCTAACAAAAGTTACAATAAATTTTAGTGGTTTGGGGTTGTTTTTTTTTCCATAACACTAAGTCTTATGAGAGGAAAAAAATATTAAATATTAGCTTAGGTGCAAAACTTTGTTAAAAGTGACACCACACACTCAAACACATGTTTTCCAAAATACTTTTTCTTCCAATCAAAGTTTTACAAGCGCCTCCAAAACATTTCCCTTGCATCATGACCTGGATAGCTCACATGGAGATAGGAAGAGGTTTTTACTCTTACTCTTTACTAATACTCTTATATTTTGACTCAGATGTCCAGTGGTACAGGCCCACATCTCCCTCCTCCTAGGTGACAGTGTTGGAGTTTCCACCATCTATCCCCTTCAGCAACTCTATGAACTGGATTGAGTTGAAAACACTCATTTTTCAGTCACGTACAGCTGGGGTCATGGTTCGCTGAGGTGGGAGAAAGCAGCTGGAATCAAACACACGTAAATTCATCATGCATGCACAGGAGAGGGTTTGCTGGGTTACAGAGACACAGTCACAAGCACTAAGCATGTGGTCTCTGTTCCAAGGAGAAATCCTTGTAAAGAGTCATTGAATGGTTTGGACTGGAAGGAACCTTCAAAGGCCATCTAGGCCAACCCCCCTGATATAGGCTGGGACACCTTTCACTAAATCATGTTGCTGAAAGTCCCATCCAGTCTGTTCTTGAACACTTCCAGCCATGGAACCTCCACAGATTCTCTGGGCAATCCGTTTCAGTGTCTCACCATCCTCATTGTAAAAAAATTTCTTCCTTAAATCCAGTCTAAATCTACTCTCATTTTAAAACTATTGTCCCTTGGGCCCTGCAGGCAGTAGTATGAAGTCCCTTTCCATCAATCCTGTAAGCCTTCTTTAAGCCTTGAAAGGTCACAATAAGTGCTCCACAGAGTCTTCTCTTCACCAGGAGTTAAAGACCTCAGTTCCCTCAGCCTTTTCTTCACAGACAAGATATTCCAACCTTCTGACAAAGCCATCAGTCATCATCAAATCTGTATCTCTGCAAGTTAGAGGCAAGAATGTGGGGGACCATATCAAAGGCCCTCCAGGAATCCAATTAGATTACATCAGTAGCCCTTCCTTTGTCCAGTGATGTAGTCATTCCATTCCTATGCAAGGCACAGGAAAAATAACCCCCAAATTCTTCATCTTTGTCATATGGATTTTCAGATATGTGGGAGATTTTATCTTGAGTTTGAGGAATTTCTTCCACCTCTCCAAGAATTCCCATGGGCTAGCCAGAGACAAAGGTGTTGTGTGTTCACTAAAAAAGTGCAACACCTCTCAGAAACACTGAACCTAATGATGTGGCATGGGTACGTTTTGTTCCCAAGGAATCTTTGATGTAAATTTGGAGGCCTTAGCACATGCATGTTTCCAATAGCAGTCATCAGGTTTTTCCAGGTAACCAAGCAGTTTGAAATGACAGACTAAGCCTCTTCTCCAATGACCCAATTAGTACACAGGACCACAATAATCCTAGAGCTAAACACAGCCACCACTTGTATACACAAATTTAAATCCTTTCAGTATTAGCCACAGTACCTGGTTCCTAGGACATCAGATCTCTGACTGCTTTACAAAGGAGCAATATCCATCTCACAGCCTTTTAGAGGGTGAAACAAAGGTACCACAGGGTAAGATGACTTGTCCCAATTCATCCTCAAGGCCAGCAGCAGAGTTGGGAGCAACAATTCAAGTCTTTCTGATGCTAAAATTCCCACCTTCTCAAATAAAGCCAATGACCTCATTGCCATTTGTGATGAATAACCCATTTATTTTATACAATGAATGGATCATTAGAGCAACACAAATCTGTCATTTTCCTCTGTAGCAGATTCCTCTTGGGCTGTCATGATGCACTTGAAAATGCCTTTTTTTTTTTTTTTTTACCCAAATGCGTACCCAGGGTTAAAATTCTCTGTATGTAGATGTTTATTTTTAGGTATCATCTGTATTGCTTGCTAGTGAATGCTTAACTTTCACAAAGGATCAGAAAAGGTCATCACTATAGTAAAGCTTTATATAAACTAACAACTCTGTCTTGGTTTCTTATTTAAAGGGAATAATATATTGCACAAAAAATACTCTGAAAAGGTTCTATTGCAAAAAGACTTGAAAAATCTATTTTTATTCAAGCCTGCAGCTTGCCATAAAAATTTGGGTGTTTTGAATATGCTTAATGGCATACACCCATAGACGTATCAGGTAATTTACACTGTATGTAATGGGAGCAATAATGATATTACATCCTCAGAAAAAAAAGCTTTGTTAAAAAAAAGTTAAATTCATGCATACATCACAATTAAACTAAAGAGCAAACATGGCTCTGGTTCTAAAAAGAAAACATTGGCATACATGAAAATTCCCTGTAAATGCCCAATTCAATTTTTTAATATTTGAAAGTCAGGGACCTCATTCTTTATGTTCTGCAATCAGTGAGTATCACTTCCTACATGGCACTGATTTCCACCAGCCATTTAGCTCACTGCAGACAAAGGCCAGACATTGACTTTGCAAATCCAGAGTATCACAATCACACATGAGCTTGATTCCTAGGAACTGCCTGCTTGTTTGGTGTTACCTGATATTCTTACAATCTCACCAGGAGGATGTCTTGAACTGCTGTGGGCATGGAAAGCTATTTTGTTAGCATATCCTCTTCCAACATGTTTGCAGAAGGAATTTACAACTTTCTTTAGAAAAGAAATGGAAATGTCACTTGTGAGCAAGCTTGTTTGGGACCCACAGGTCCTGAGTCTCTTCTTCTAGAAGGCGGCCCTGTACTGACCTGAAGCTTTCCATCCTCTTCTCTTCTATATGTGTTAATTGAGATTTCTAGACCATTTTGGATCTTGAGGTCAAAGGCTTCAAGTTTCCAAATTACCTGCTCAGATACCTGTGCACACTGTAGCTGCAGGCACTGACATTCTGAAGGATAAAAAGTGAAATATTAGTAGCAGATTAAGTCATATCAGCAACTAAAATATGAACATGCTTTTGTGGTCCTTGTGTGAGATGAAGCAGGAGAGAATATGGTTCTGTGATGTGGATGATGTTTATTTGGAGTAAGTGGAAAAAAATCATGCTGGTTGAGGATTAGGCAATCCCTGGAGTTCAGTATTTATATTTGCAGGTTTAATACTGTTGTGCTTGTTCAGGGCATTGCTTTTGAAGAGGCTTGAATGATTAACAAGTTCAGTTTAGGTGACATTTGACTGAGCAGTGCTATGTCAGCATGGAAGGAGCAGGGACAAAGGTACAGAAAGTCAAACCAAGGAGAATTATTTGGTGTAGGACATCGTTTGCACTAGAGTTACTCAGATAGAAGGAACTTCTGGAATTATATCCAGTCCTATTCTAGTCCTCAGATTTCCCCACTCAAAAGTGTTTTATACTGCTGCAGCTGAATGCTTTTCAGAGTAATCAGACAATTTTGGACCCAGTTGGACAAAGTCATTTTCTGGTTTATGTTTCTGTACGAGAGCACATTAAATGTATGTGACCTAGAAGAAAGCATGTTGTTGAGTGTTCCCTTTAAGGAAGGGGGGAAGAAAAATAAACCTTGTCAGTGCTGAGGATTTTAAAACACTTAGATTTAACTGACAAAAAGAAGTTATTTTTAAATGTTGCCTTTTGTGAAATCTCTAGTTTTTTCTTCCAGCTGTGTCAAGTGGCATAATAAAGTTGCCTCAGACATGAGAGGCTGTAGCAATTTCCCTCAGCTTTTCTTTTCCTTTCTATAGCAGCCCTGGGCACTGTTAGTTGTGCTCATTTTGTAGCAAAGCTTCTTGCAGTGGGAGGGAAATTGTGGGAGAGCACTTGTGGAACGAGAAAATTAAAATAACAATGGAGTCGTGTTGTGAGGTGCAACCTTCTGTCACTGACTCAGCACGTTCTTGTACATGTGGGTGATGGTCTGCATGACCTGTACTGACCTAGTTGACTCAATCAAAGAATTTGAAATAAAATGGTACTAACAACTTTGGGTTTTCAAGGGTTTTAAAAAGTGTCTACAAAAATCTTGTGCACATTGGGCTGGAAAAAGAAGGAAATAAATGTAGAAGCAGGATGTGAAAGAGGGATTCAAGAGAGAATTGTAGAATAAGCATGAATACTATTTAGTATTTCTAATTTTAAAAATTAGAAATAGTGGTTAGAACTAGGTAAAAACTGGTTAGAACTCATAATTTTAGTATGGCTCAATGTGTGCAATTTTTTTACCAAGGATTAGATTCTTCAGTTGCTTTAAACTTCAACAGAAAGTATGTGGCAATGGATACCTTTTCTCCACACCAATTAACAGCAGAAAAAAAAGTTGGGGGAACATCTGGGATGCTGGGACTGTCAAGAAGGGATGCGGTATTAACAAAAGACAAAGCAAATGGTATAGGAAAACCCTCCATCAGTTTGAAAACATGGTGAAACAAAGCAACAGGAGACTATTGGTTTGGGAATTGTCTTCTTATCCTGCCTCCTTCAGCACTCTGATTTTGTCCCTGTTTCTCTTGATCCTTCTTCTATTTCAGTGCTGTGTTGGTCTGACCTTAGCAGGAGGCACAGAGAGAGGCAAAGAAGGTAGTTTACCCTGTTCTGTGAAACCAGACTTTCATCTGTCCCCAACAGCCTAGAGAAACCAACAGTCCAGTGCACTGCAACAAAGCTAAATTTTATTGGGAAAAAAAAAGATGGAAACCACACTTCCCAAGTGTCCCAAAATGAGAGTGGGTTGGCAAGGTCATACATTGTAGTACTGGCAGAAGGGTACTCAGCCACCACCCCATTCAGGCCTATTTGAAGTTTTTTGAGAGAGGGTAGAAGGCAGGAGGAGGGAGCACAGTAATAGCTGCAATCTTTCCATCAGCTTTGCTCCTCTGCAGCTGAAGCTGTGGTGAGCAGGAGGGCTGGGCCATAGCTGGAGGCAAGCAGAGCTGGGCAATCCGGCTCTCCGAGTGCTGCCACGCTGAGACCTGTCCTCCACCTGCCTTTGTTAGCAGCCCACTTCCTCACTTCCATGAGCCAGACAATGCCAAGTCCTGCTGTGCCTATGCACGCTGGGGGTGAGGACTGAAATTCTGAGGCATTGCACAGGGCAGTGTTAGCCAGAAAAGAGAATTTTCATTTGCACCTCTCTTGCGAAAACTTCCCGGCTTGCCTTGAGGAAATTGTTTATAGAAGTATGCACATATATGCCTGTCTGTCTCCTTGTTCAGAGAGAATATGTAGGGAAGGATGTAGGATTTGTGGGAAAGGGGAAGGAAAACATCAGTATGACTTTATCATCATGAGTTTAAAAGGAACAAATTTGGTCTGAATATAAAAATTATTCAAGTAAGGGTGAAATGCACCTTTCACCAAACTTAGACTATTGTTAGCTGTACTTAGACTCAGTTCTTAGTTTGGCTGGAACATGTGAAAACATAGAGAGATAGAGAGGTGCCTGAGTTCTGTTTGTAAGGTTTCATTGAAGCTACTAGGATTAATTAGGTCTTCCTTCCTTCCTTCCTTCCTTCCTTCCTTCCTTCCTTCCTTCCTTCCTTCCTTCCTTCCTTCCTTCCTTCC
>VZUI01065305.1:0-23562 GCA_013401135.1 Cettia cetti | reverse complement strand
AAAAAAAAAAAAAAAAAAAAAAAAAAAAAAAAAAAAAAAAAAAAAAAAAAAAAAAAAAAAAAAGCAGATAGCTCCTGTTGCATTTCAGTTCCTCTTATTTTTCTGAGTGTGTCTTTAGGTGTGTGCTGCCTTTGTCTAGTCCAGGGTCAAAGACTTCCAAACAAAACAAATGTTTCTGAAGTTGAAAAAAACCATTAAGCTTCTAGTCCAGGTGGAAAATCTTTATGGTCCAGGTGGAACACCTTTTCTTTCTTTTTTTTTTTTTTTTTTTTTTTCCACAACACCAAATAGATATGAGTGTTACATCCGGCCTTGAATCTCTGTTTTAGCTTTACACTTTTGAACTAATATCTTTTTCTTACTCTGACTGATGTCAGCTGAAGGAAAGTTCCAAGTAAAACGCCCTTTACAGTGCTATTTTAGGGCTGAGGCCATTCTTTCTCTCTTCTCTTCATCTTTCCATTTTCCTGATGCAATCCTCAGTCTGGCCTTGGGCTCACCTCACAGACATTAAAAATCAAAACCAAAAACAAGTAAAACCAGAGGGACCCCTCAAACCTCAAAATTTTGCTTTCAGAATGGGCTCAGAAGCTAGTGATTAGCTTCCTCCGAAACAGCTTTTCTGATTCCCAAGTTTGGAAAATTGGGATCATCAAAAGGCTTGGTGGCAGATATGTATCTTTTCCTCTTTTTCTCATTGAGCCTATAACTCAATCTGGCAATGAAGAAGTCTAGAAAAGAAACAGCGCAGAGAGAGGAAGTAGCTCTGTAAGGCTTGGCAAATACTTTCAAAGAATAACTGCTTTTCCAAGTTTGATCACTACAGACACAAGCAAACACAAATTGATCTATTACCTTATCTAGGATTTCTCTGATGAACAGGAGGGGTGCTTTGGGGGTACTATCCTGCCGTACTGACTCAGTTCTTTTTGCAGCAATCAATCTTCCCTGTTTGGTTTTACACCGCTTTACACTTGGCCTCACCACAGTGCCAAGAGGTCAGTTTGCTTGTCCAAGGTCACCAAATGACTCAGTAGATTAAGTGAAAACTGAACTCAGAGGACCACCCTGCCTTTTAGTTTTTGTTTTTGGGACTCAATCTACACAGCTCCTCTGCTATTTCATACATTCCATTAATCCCACTGGCTACCAGCCACAAAGATACAGCAGAAAGACTGAATACATGTAAATGTGCACAGTGATATACAACTTCAAGCTGATGGAAAATACATTGGACAAGCATGGTTATGTTCCTCTGCATTAAAAATACCCTTTAGGCCCATGGCTCAAAAACAAAAGAACATGAGAATACTATTTGTGGCTTTCCCTGCATTTATTAAGATGAATAAGATGAACCTTTCATCTTATTGCACTCTTGCACTAACCACACATACTCAAAATCCCATGTTTTTGCATCCAGCTTCTCAACTTACTCCTATCTGAAAATGAAATTAGTAGCTTGACTGTTATGACTAGTCTCCTGTTGATGTTCTCTGGATGCAGAAGAGATAGATTCCAAGTTTCAGGATAGGATATTTGTTTACAGTTTTCCCTTTTGTAAAACTGAGAGCTGGAGATGCGATGAAGTTCTCAGTCCATCACTAGAGTAAGTGAGGCAATCTTTCATGTGAGAACTTGTTCCCTAGCCAAGAGTGAAAATCTTATGAAAGTGAGAAATAGCCTCATTTTCAAGTCCACTGCACTCTGAAGACATTGGATCTGGAAATGGAAGAGTTAATGAGCAGATACTAGTTATTTCCTTAAGGAGCAACAACAGGACCTGACCCTTAGTGCAACTGTGCAAGTGCATAAAGAAAGCCCTGTGCTGCTGTAGCAAGGGCTGCAAGGATGACCCAGAGCATTGCAAGGTGGATAACCAGCAAGAAAAGGAGCTTGTTATCATTTCCTTTAGGACAGCAACCTTTGACTTCTTCTCTTAAGCACTAAGTGCCTCCCTGACCCATCAGTTTGCATAAACTTAAAATTTATTGGATTAAAGAAATGGATTAAATTTATTGGATTAAAGAATATGAATTAAAGAAATCTGTCAGCTGTCTGAGGTTCTCTGGGTGTCACTTCCCACACCCCTCTGCAAAACCAAGTCCAAAATCATTGGTAAGAAGCCTCTTCCCTTCAGAACTTTGGTGAAAGTCTCCCAAGACTGGGTTTTCTGCTGTCATTAGCAGTATTTCAAGCCTTTTTGCTTTGGGTTCTGTGGGAGTTCCTGGATAGGTGACGGTCCCTTCAGATGTTTTCTGAGGCAATTTAGTGCTTTGTTTCCCTCTGTAAAAATATTCCCATGAGCCAACGGTGGTAATCAGTTTTTGAACACCTTTTAGTGAGTTTTTCTAACCTTCAGATGTCCTTGCTGCATGATGAGAGGGCAAGGAAAACAGTAAAAAAACACATTTCTAATATTTTGAAGGGAGTGAAGGTGGTTACCTGTCAGCCAGAAAAGGGGGTCTCTTTGTGTTGCATGACCAGCCCATGTCTATCAAATGGCATAGATAAATTGCTAGAGGACAGTGGTCAGGACTGTAATCAGAGTTCCCAATTTCCATAGTACCCTTGAAATGTCTGTAAATTGTTTCCTTCGATTTATGTCAACTATGCTTTTTTGGAAACCCCACTGCTTCCCACATCTCCATAAGGAAACACTGCCATTTGCTCTTCACTGAAAATCTCTTCATGTACTCCCCAGCCTCATCTGTAAGTCAGATGTGCCCAGGGGCCACAGGAATATCTCCTGGAGGAGCAGACCTGCATAAAGCTCTGCTGTGAAGTTGTGTGGTTTTCCTTACTGATGGATCCGAACATATGTGCAGAAGTGCTGCAGGAGCGTGGTGTGCAGTGAAAGTCATCCTGTCAAAAGTGCACAGGGTCTTGTAGGATCTACCAGGCAACATTTCAGCCTTCAGAGCTATTGTAAGAGTCAGGGAGTACAGCCCTGTTCCATGTGATGTCAGGCAGCTAAAGGGGGCAGATACCAGTGAAGTTCCTTCCACGGAGCCTAGGAGTTCAAAAGGTGAGGGCAGAACCTCAATCTTCATTTCTAGGGATCCTAACTCTCTGCTCCATCCATTCCCTCTGCTCTTTTCTATCCCTTCTTCTATTTTATCTGCTAGGTGGCTTAGAAGACACTTGCATGATTGTCTTCTTGGTACAAGCACTTATTTTTAAATGGAGCCAGTTGCAAGATCAAAAGGTGAGTTACAGTACTTTTTTTTTTTTTTTTGAGCAAATAACACTTGCTTAGAGACAGTTTTCCCACAAGAGCTAAGTAAGAGTTTGCTAGAAACACCATGACTAAAAAATAGCCATGTTAGAAGAACTGGGCTCACCTGCACGTGGGGGTTTCAAGGTTTACTGTGAACGAGTCCCACAGTATTTATCCATTCATGGCTTTACTGGACTTGTTTAGGTTTTATTTCTTGGTAGCTCTGGAAAAATGTTTTAGTAGCCAAAAAATCTGTAGTTAATTAGACACACAAAACCAGCAGACAGGAAGTCTATTTCCTCACAGAGATACTGTGGTTTATACATTCTGCCCTAATATGAACAAGTCTACTATTATTTTCTGATGTTCCCCTTGTTTAAGGTGCTCTGAGTAACATGAAAGCTCTATTTTTACACACCAGTCATGAAAGATACTTGTCAAGATTCAGACATGACAGAAATGGCAGTATTGGATGGTTCCTGATTCTGTTTGGAAAAAAAAAAGGTTCCTGTCAGATTTTATTTTCTAGAAATTCGTATCATTTAAGATTTCTTTAAATTTAACTGTGGCTAAGTGTGCAGGCTTGGGGCAAAATCTGATAATGACTCTGTACCAGTGCTCCTACCCTGAATTTCTTCAGTGTTATAAGTGGTGGATTTATTTCCTTGTTACTTGGGGTTATTCCAAATATCCAGAATTGGAAGTTGTTCAGGACAAGGGCTCTGTGTTCATGAAGTGTGTCTCACAGAAAGGACCATCGGAAAACTGCTGTAACATAATAAGCAATGAAAAATATTAATATCTGCAGCCAAAAAAAGGAGGTGAGGTCTTACCAGGGATGTTGATTAGCCCCACTTAAATTTAGAAGTTGTGTGGGAAAACTAAAGTTTGTACCCAAAGAAAGTGTTTTAGTTTACCTTAGAACTCTAAGCAAGTGTCAGAAAATCTATGAGTTTCACTATTAGATTTGATACTGTTCAAAAAGAATTCAGATTTTAAGTGATGAGTGGCCATACAACATCCACCTCCCCAAAGCAACGGAAGAAATTGTGGGTTAGAAACTAGCACCATTTCTTAAATATTAAATTCAAACTAAGGTATGCAGAATGACTAATATGGCAGGACAGCTATAAATAACTTGCTCTCTCTGTGTTATTTATCCTTGCTGGTTTTTTGGAGGGAGGATGGAGTTGTTTCGATTTTGGTATTGTTTGCTGGGTTGGTTTTTTGGGTTTTTTTGGTTTTTTTTTTTCCCATTTGGGTTTGTTTTCCTTAGGATAATTATTAGAATATAATTTCTTATGTCTTTGAATATTCCAAAAATCTTAATTTTAAAGTCCTTTCTTGTGAACCCACAAACTTCCCACTCTACTGTGAAAGTTTCTTGAATTCAGCATTTTCCCTACTTTTCCTCCTCACTCTATAGATTCCATCTGTTTCCATACCACTCTGGTCTTCATTGTTCTGATTTTATCTTCCTCCCACAGTGTGAGTAGTATATTCCATGATCATCATGAAGGCATTAAAAGGACTAAAGAAAACCTTGAAGGTGGTGCCAATGTTGACCAAGCTGGAACAGGAATTTATGAAAATCTGATCAAAGCCAGGAAACAAAGGGGAGTCTCTTAGCAAGATTTTGTCCCACTCCTTCACTATTATGAACATATCTGAACTATAAGTGGAGTTAAAAAAAAATGAGGTAATCAATAAGATTAGAAAAACAGTGAAGCAGATACAGTCTTGTGTCTTCTTTCCTTTTCCATCTGCCTGATGTGGCCGTCTGTGGTGAGATTCCCACCAGACACAGGGTAGGAAGGATGTGCATGTGGAGTTCAGGTGTCTCAATGGCTCAGTTCAACCCCTTCTGGGGTAGGCACCAAAAGGTCTCAGAGACACTTCTTAAAAATTTCTCCAGGTAGGAAAAAATTCATTAAGCCCATTTATTTAGCAACATTCCCATCCACGTGTAATGGTAACTGACAACTTCAGAAGAAAGCCAAGCCCTCACTTATTGATGCTGAGACCTCTCTGCAAGGCAGCAGACAGGTTGGGAATGTTCAGGCTGTCTAATCCCCTTTCTTCATATGTTTTTTAAATCCAGGATGTCTGAGAAAACTTTCAGTACTACAAAAGTATTCAAGTTTTCTTGACATCTCCAATAGTCACCATCTCTCTTTTTCCAGAAAAAAACCCTAATGCTTATTGATGGCACATGAAAATATAATCATTTCCCTGCCTGACCACTAGCGATCCCCCAGTGCTCTTTTATCATAACTGAGGGAAAGATGGGAGAAAGATGGAACTTTTAACCATGTTGTTTTGGACAAAAAAGAAAAAATATAGCTATCAAAACACCAGTAGGCTCTACAGCCCTTAGTTTCATCGAGGCAGCACAGAAGAGGGATGTTTTTCTCCAAAAAGAAGCATGCTCTGAAGCAGCCTCTCCAGATTATTTTGTGATTTAGTGCAGTGCAAGCTGCTCTGAGAGACCTACCTCTGTGGTATGTCTGAATTCTAGAGTATTCTTTGCTACAGGCGAGATAAGTGAGGTGAAAAAAACAGACCCAGTGGTAACATTATTGGAAAGCAGATTCCTGTTCAAACAAGCTTGAGATTAGTAAGATAGATTTCTAGTGACGAGACTCATCCCTGGCTTTTGTCTTCCTGCGGTGTGAAATAGAAGACAGATAGTTTGATAGAGGAAAGTCTGGCAAAGGTAAATGGCAATGATGGAGCAAAGGAATCATAACATTCTCCTGACAAAGCCTGGATGTCTGAGTAGTGAAACACAGAGGGAAGATGATTAAGGGACTGCCAGGCTCCCCACAGGCTGCCTGCAGTAGCTACAGTGCCCTCCGAAAGGCATCGCAGCAAAGGCAAGTCAGATCTTCCTTTTCTCCCCACAAACTTCTCTAAAATGCAATTACCTTCTCTCACAGGGGGTTATATGAACGTCACCTGCTTCCCTGTACTTTGCAAAGCATATTACTCATGATTACTTCTTAAAGCTGATGCCTTTGGTAGTAATTTCCACATTTCAGAGTCCTCTTGGGAAATCTAAACCTATCTTTTAAAGAAAATGCCATTCCCTGTCTTTACAATTGAAAGTATAATAATTCCAGCGTCTCTTTGACTGTGCTTCAAAAAATAATACCACAAATTGCGTAATATCTTTTTAAAATAAACACTGGATTGCTTCTTTCCAATTAGACATAATATTTGGTAATTGCAGGAATGTAGACAGCAGAATTATCTTTCCTAAGGATATCTTCAGGTACGAGGTAAAGCCCTAAAAGATGCACAGCACTCATTCACTGTTTTACAAAATCTGTGCAACTTTTACAACTAGAAGGGAAACACATCTAAAATTTATAAATGTATTTTCTGGAGAAAACAAAATGTGCATCTAATATTGAAGAGACTGCCAAAATAGCATAGGAAGAGATAATGACCAAATAAATAACTCAGAATCCTTCTCCAATGATAAAAAAATTCAATGCACTTGTATTGGAATATTTTGACTTGATTTTCAAATGATATATAAGGTAACCTTTTTTTCTCTTTTTGGTAAACACTGGTGATGTGAGCAGGAGAATATTTCCCTACCCAAGGCATTTACATGAGCATAAGGGACATCCTGTGCCATAGATTAGACAGAGCCAGGGCTAATGTGGGTTTAAAAGGATGTTTCTTCCTAGGCCCATAGTAACCTTTTTCATTCTAAAACTGGTAGTTTTGTTATCATGTGGCAACTACTTTAATACATTCCAATAGCAAAACAGACAAATATGGTGAATATTCCCTTTAGGCTGGGTCTTCCTCACCAAATGAGGATATAAATGAACACAATTAATTGCTTCCCATTAAGCAGAAGCACAGAATAGCAGAAGCTGTTATCTTTTCTTTCAGAACCTCTGAGTTCAAATTTGAATCCTGGTTTTAAGAGCTACACCAAATGATGTTGCTTCTGTAAATAGTGATCACATCATACCTTTAGAAGGCTGCAAAGGGATCCATAGCTCCCAACATCCTCCAAAATGCCTTGAATGTTGTTTGGCGTTGGGAAAATGAAAATCCTGCCCTGCAAATATTTGTATTTTTACATAAACGTCTGAGTTGCTGCATCTGGGAACAGGTAACATAAATTAATCCTTTCATGTGCTTAAAGCTGAGCATCTGCAGAAACATTTACAGCCCCAAAGTCGAAGGTGCAACTGTTTTCTTTTAAGTAGTTCAGTTACTCTAAATTTCTAGAGAGAGACTCTGAGTACCAAAGGGACTGAGGTGCTTAATTTCCACTGAATCAAAGTGGAAAATGCCTTTAAAAATGAGAAACCTCCTGGTGCCCTTTCATTAAAACTGAGCAGGACCTAGTTTTGTAATAGTTCCCCCAAGTTGTCAATATCAGGGTTAGAGAACACAGCCTAGGGATGTCGTAGGTCCTTCTCTTTAGAACATCAGAAGAGGAAGAAAAAGGACTGAGACTTTCATGCCCCTTGACCTACACATTAACCTATGCAAGAATGTGTCTTCTGGAAGTCCCTTACATTATTAAAACTATTCAGTATTGAGGAGTTTGGTAGTTTATGTTCAGGAAAGTACTTAAGCAACACATTGCCCAGATTTCTTGGGTATGCAGTTTTGAAATTTTAGCAGGAGGGAAAAATCAGCATGATTTTCTCCCTGAGCTGTTGCAGTGTGTATCAGTATTTCTGCTTCTAACACTAGGTGAAAGCAAGAGGCATGAATGCTTGCAAAACCAGGGATCAACAAGGGAAATGTGGAAATGAAATGCTCAGAGCTCATAGGTGAACTGAGGCTGTGCTTAAACCCCATGACTATTGGTTGATATTTAAATCCCAAGTGTAACATCCATATTGTTCTTGGGAATTTTTCCACTGGAGTAACAACAGCAGTGCATCCAAGGGGCAGTTGTAAGCTTTGACTCCATTATTAAGAGAAAGCTCTTGACTTCAATAAAAATCAAGCAACTTTGTGTAAGGTATTCCTAAGAATTACATTGATTTCCCCTTATTACACTGATTGTCCCTTATTAATTTGGCCTTAGCCTGCAGTCACCAGAGTGGCTTCTCTTCTGACGTGCACCTTGTACTTCCCAAACACCTTCAATGAGGTAAGAGGCCAGCTAATCTGTGAAGAGAAATAGAAAACTCTGCTCATAAAACAAAATTAAAACATAATTTGAAACGGATTTAAGTATATGCAAGTTGCAACAGATTCCCTTAGGCACATAAAACCTGTGTGCTTAAAACAAGAGATAACTCAGACTGATGTTCAGCTTGGCAGTTTATTGCGAGGGTGATATTTTGACTTGTATTAAAGAGTCTTGACTGATGACCTCTCTAATTCGTTCAGTGCAAATGTTTTCTTTCAACATCAGACACTAATTTTTTTTATTTTTTTTTAACCAACTACTTGTTTGAGAGTAACATCTATCGTGGCCTGTGCAGACAATCCAGCTTTTTAATTGTGTTAAGGGTTTTTGGAATCTGCTCGACAATGCATGAGAGCATTTGGTGATTTGATCCATCGATTAACCTGGAGACATGCTTGTTTCCCAGGCTTGGTTCTAAAGAGTTTTTGGCTCTTCTTTCAAATAGAATTTGCCAAAAAGCAATTACTAGTGAGAGGCAGAAAAATTTCCCTTATGGATTTTAAATTCACTTTCTCCTTTAACGTACCAGGAATCTGAGCATGCTGCCTCCTGCTTCTTATCAGTTAAATATATGCAGTGACACCAGAAAAAGCAACTGTGAATTCTGCAACTCTAGTTCATTAGAAGTCGTCATATGGGGAGAATCTCTAAAAGCAAATGGTGCCAAGCAAGCATTTAAAGCTGCTCATCAACTCTGGATTTAATAACGACCTTATTTATATCCCACATGCTAGGAAAAAATATTGTAATTGGGATGGATTATATAAAACATGAGGAATGGAATAATTGATGGAATAATTAAAAAAAACCTGCCAGTCTGCTTTGCTTCTAAGATACTTGTTTGAGACTGGTTGATTCAGTGGTAACAATGGAATACCATTAGTGTCCAATTCCCTTTACTTTTCTAGGTGGCATCAGTGTTCAGAAGAGAGCTTTTTAGTGGAGAACAGTGTTGGATAGTGCTTTCCCTCCGTCCCACCTGTAGGTGACAAGGGGCCTGCCCAGCCCTCCCCTGGTTTTTGTCCCTGAGTGCCCATCCCAGAGGCTGGTTTGAAACAGGGCAGCTCAGAATACGTGCACCCCACCCCTTAAAACTCTCTGAGAGTATCTGTGCAGCAAAGCAGGACAGAACGGGGATGCCCTGACTTCCTTTCACCCTGCCTGGGCTTTGCAGGTTAAGGAAATACCATGTCCCTGACTGCCAGTGAGCCATGTTCTGTCAGCACTAATCAGCCCCAAAACAAAGGGAAATTCAGTGTGTTAAGACTTGCACAGGTATCTGATGCAATCTGAAAGGGAGACAGACTTGCTGCATTACCTAACATGTCTAAATGCATGTCCCATAATCCATATTTTTGTGCTGGGGAGCTGCTGATTGCAGCAGCTGTTCATGACTTACGCCTCTACATCTCCAGGTCATAATCTAGCAAGTGAAGGCCTTTCTAATCAGACATATTTAATATACATGCTTCTTATTTAAGGACACTGAGAACACTGAGAGGTGTTCCAGCAAAGGGGGACTTGTCCTGAAGTTCAAAAGTTGAACTTCAGCTATGTGGGGAGGAACCTTGCACCATCAGGATCCTCTGTCCTGCAAAAGTTCTCATGCAAGTTTCCAGTACAAACCAGAACCATATCTTCATTTTGAGTAGCAGCTGAGAAGGGCAAAATATCTTTTTTACAACCTAAAATAAAAATAATTAAAATACATTACACATTTTAATGGGTTTCTCCGTTTTGTTTTTAATATTATCTTAAGGAGAAGAATGGATGTAGCAGATTAAAAAAAATTAAAAAAAAATAAACAAATGAAAAAAAAAATAAAGAAAGAAAAAGCCCACCTCCACAAAAAAAAAAAAAAAAAAAATTACCAACAAACCACCAAAAAAACCAAAGCCAAACCAAAACCAAAAAAAACACCCCTACCAAACAAACAAAAAAAAATAACAACCAGAAAAACAAACCCCAACCCCAAATCTCACTTGTGGAGATACATGGCCAGGCAATGAAACACTTAAAACATTAACAGACCCCTTATTAATATGCTTGTCAAAACCCTACATTTTGTAATGTACCTACCTGCAATCAATGCTTCTCTTTTTGTGGTAGGCAGAGTATTAAAAAAAACCCCAACAAATTAGATATTTGATCCTTGAGACAAAAAAGCAGAGAAAGTAGTGTGTGTGCACATTACAATTATATTATCAAGGCTTTCTGTAATGTTATTATAGGCTGTTCCAAGTTACCATGTATGAAAACAAACCACACTGATTCCAAGCCCCAAAATGAGAGAAGTTAGAGAAATATAATCAGTGCAGCTGTGGCAACAATACTATTGTTAAAGTACAGGGAGAATTTATAAACAGTGAGTAAGAAGTCAAGAAGGAAATAGTTGTAGACAAAATCATTGCTAGAAAACATGAAAGCAACTCTTTCTTTCCCATCCCATCCCCTCTCCACCCTGTGAAAAGATTATCCATGGAAGGGGAAAAAAGGGTGAGGTTGTGGGTGGTGTCCCACAGAAGGCCATAACACACAAAAAGTATGTGTTCTTTTTTTCTCTTGGAAGAAGATGAGGGGAAAAAAAAAGATCCTGGAATTTCTTTTGGAACACATACTGTACTTTCAGGTGCCATCTGTGGACTATGAAAAAAGTCTATGTTAAAACAAGAATAAAAGAGATAAAGGACAATCCATCACAGCCCTTGCCTGCAGCATGACAGGGATGTTCCCAAGCAGGTTTGGAACAGCTCCTATGTGAGCACCAGTGGCACTTCAGCTTCTTTGCCAGTAATGTGTAACATAGGGCAGCAAATATTTCAACAAACACTAATTTATCTTGCCCCTTATTGACAAAACTAGAGATACCTTAGCAAAGAAAAACAAATGCCACTGAGTGATGAGCTGTGCTTTGCAGTGGTTTCCATCCATTTTGCATTGGCACTGTGTGAAGAGCCTCTGTGGCATTGCTCCTGCTTTACATCACTGCACAAGAACCACTCAAAGCCTGATCCTCTGATAAATCACATTTCAAAAGAAATTGATGGTGCGACTCCCCTCAGCATGACAGGCCAGGCTTCAACCTCCACATTTTTAACTGCTTCCATGACACTTCAATGGTGTGATAGAAGAAGACAAAGAGATGAAACTTGACCAGTGTATCATCTAACTACACATTGAAAAAAAGATAACTAAGATAACTTAGTAAGTAGGCAAATCTACTTACTAAAACTGCAGATATATGAAATGTGAGAGCAGTGTTTCCTGATATCATCAAAACTACAGGTATATGGAATGAGCTTCCCAGTCAAGACAATTTTCACCTTCCAGTTTTTAGCAGTGTTTGGAACATACACTTGGTTTAAAGCAGTTCTAGATTGTAGCTAGGGAGTATGGCAATGCTGCCTTTCTTCTCTGCCAAGATAAAAGATTTTCACTACTTCTTTTGAAGTTTAGAGTCTATTAAGCAGCCATGTAACATTCATATTTAGGAAAAATAGGGTTCTTGTGAACTGGCAGGAAGCATAACATGACTTCCTGGTAATTATTTCCACGGTATTAAGCTATTCCCTTCTGAGGTTTGCTTCAAATATACATATTTGGTGGAGCTGGGGAAGCTTATTGAGCAAATGTGCATACTGATGAGTGATAATGAAATTTAAAAGAGATCTGACTGTTTCTTCAGACTGCTTTGATATGATGAAGATATTCCAGGCCAGATCTTTGAGGGGAGCTATGCAATGTCAATTCAACCCTGGAAATTGAAAGGCTTGGTGGAACTCAGTCCCATAGACAATAGGAATTCTCCCTAAAGATTACTGTATCTCTTAGCAATAAAGATGATACCATCATTCCTATATCACATCTTATCTTTTGCAGAACCAGGTTACTTTCCCTTATCCCCCCACCACCAGTTTAAAAGCTCCCCAAAAATAGTTTCAGCCCTTTTTGACTGCACTTTCTCTGTAGTACCTTCAGCATGTTCTCTGCCTTTTCCCTGCCAAATACACTTCCTGTCCCCCAGACACAGAGAGCTGGCAGTGAGGAGGTTGGGTCAGCTGTGTGGGGTTTCCATGGAACAGTTAAGGCTTCCTGGCAGTGGGAAGGCAGACACCGTGGGATGTGATGGGACTCACTTCACACAGAGTTTTGACCTCATCCAGTCTCTGAAAGTGCTCCTTGACCTCCAGCCCAGCATCTCCACTGCTGCTACTGCCCAGAACACAGAGTTCCCAGACAGACCAGGTGTGCAGTGAGAGTTCTGTGCCTCCCTCTGGTACCGGAAATTGTTTGGGATTCAGCGGAATCCCAGAGCAACAATTAATGCTACTAATTTTTCTGACAGGAATCTAAATGGCTTACAGCCAGTCATAGCATCAATAGAGTTGCTGCCAACTACTAAAAACAAGCAAGTCAACCATAATTTACTAGCATTCCTGACTCTTTTTCTGAATTAGATTAGTGCATTTTGAGAGTTTTCAGAGAACATTTGAAAGAATTCAGCTGGATGAGAAACAAGAATTGTTTCACTGACAATTTATTGGGATTTTTAAAGTACTTTTGACAACATACCTCACAAGAGGCTAGTAAGGAAACTGAGAGGTTGTGAGGTGGGAGTTGTAGTTGTGTGTTGGTCACAAGCTAGCTGGAAGAGAACAGAATGGAATAAAAAGCTCAGTTTTCAATATGGCAGTGGTTAGCAGCAGAGAACTAACAGAACTTCACTGTATTCATGGCTGTCCTGGAAAAGGCTTTAATCAGCATGGTGGCATGATTTGCCATGGAATTGTTTTTTTTTAACAAGGAACAATTATTTAACTGAGCAGTTATTTAAGTTAGTCAAGACAAACCTAGACAATTAGGCATCACAATGGCAGAGGAAGTTCATGATGGAAAATTCAAAATAAGGTGTGTTGGAAGGATATTACTAACACACATTGTTGAATCCTGAATTAACAGTAACCACCCAAGAAAATGACCTGTGTGTCACCTTGGAGAGCTTAATAAAAACATCTGCTTAATGTGGAAAGGCAATCAAAAGCAAATGAAACGTTACCACGAATAGAGAAAGGGGTGGGGTCCCACCGAACCTGCTCTGGCCAAGACTGCCCAGGATGTGCAGTAAATGGGGCCATGTTCTCACTCTGCTGTGCAATTTCGGGGATGAGCTGGCTGCTCCCCTGAGGGGAGGAAAACACTGAGTACCTTTGACACTGCTTCCCTTTCTCTGCCCCCAGCTCTCTCCAAAAGGCCTTCCTGTGGCTGCAGAGCAGCTGCTCCCAGGCTTTTTGATGTTGGAAAGAAGCTGAGTTTGTAAAGCAAGCCCACCAAAACGCAATCATTTAACAACATAAAGAACTTCAAAACAGATGAGTAACACCTCATTCACTTCAAAATAATAACAGAAAAATCAAATAAGCAGAGTTTTCCAATGTAGTTGTGTTGAAAATTGGTCTAAATGCAAGGGCGAATGCTCCCAAATATAGAGACCAAGATTTTTTTTTTTGTTTTAATTCCATAAGTCAATAGTCTGTGGGCTCAAAAGCTGTGAATACTCACTGTGTTGTGATGAGGAAAGATGTCCACCACAGGGCGGCAGGGCTCGTGATTTTCTGAAAGTCTAAATTAAAAACATCAAGCACCCACAATACCCAATTAATCATCAGGTTTTGTCTGTGGGAGTTCTTTGCACTGCCTCATAAGCATAATCCCATAATGGCAAAACATTCCATTGCCTCGAACTTACACACTATTATTCAGCATGTAAAATCTTATTCTCTTTGCAGTGAAGGTGGGAACTAGAAGGACTGATAGAACCAGTCCTGCTCTAACTTAGAGTATGAGGCAGAAATCAAACTTTGGTTATATCTAGTTGAGAATGAATTTTTACTCCACAGCACACTAAGTGTTCTGTATATGTCTGAAAACAGATAAGCCAAAATAATGCTGACTGGAGGTAAAACAAGAAAGCAGCTGATCAAAATGCATAGAGGGGAAAAAAAACCCCAAACAACCAACCCAAACGCTAGAATTATCTATTTACAGAAATTGTGGGAAACAGGGATGTACTGGAATGAGATGCAGTGACATTCACTTGCCAGGATTGCTTTGTGCTAGCCATATAGGTCAGGTTTAGGTAATCTGGAGGCACATTTCAAAATATTTTGTCCCTTTAGCCAGGAAAGGCAGGGAGAGGGAAGGAGGATTCTTGAATACATGGTGAGGAGAAGAAGAGGGGTAAAACTGTGAAAGATTGGAAGAGGGAGTAATACTGAAGTGGCCTTTGACAGGAAGGAAAGACCCTGGGAGATATTGGTGAGGTCTGGGCACAGGAGAGGAAGGGATTGATAAGCAGTCATTCCCATCAACCTGGAACTGTCTGAAGTTCCAGCTAAAGGGAAGCTGGGCCTGGACATTCCCAGTGTGCTGGATGTAGACAACGATGAGTGAGAGGAGAAAGAAGAGCTGGTCAACTGTCCAATGAATATCTGCTGGCTCTTCCAGTAGCTGTACAAGGAAAGTCAATCTGGAACAAAATATCCCAGGGGGAGGCAAAAAGACTGGACCTGAATGGAACCAGCATTTACCAGGCATCATATTCTTACTTTGGTTGAAAAAAATAAATTATTTCTGTTTATGCTCATTCACCTAGACAATGGTTAGTCATCCTGCAATCAATCACTCTTCAGTTCATGTAGGGCAAAGGAGTACAGTGGATTTGGGTTCCAATCCTGCTGACATTTCACATGCTGCCAGAATACAGTACTTTTTTCCAGTTCATTTCTTAAAAATTTAAGAAGAAATAAAACATTACATGGCAATTATGCACTACGGTCATAATGTCAACTGCTAACATTTATGAAAAGCCCAAACTAGAATTATTTATGCAACCTTCATTTGGCCACCACATACAGCATAGCGATATCATATTTAATTACATAATTGAAGAGTTATTTATACTCAAGATCCCAGATTTTTTTCAGTATAATGAAGGAAATTTTAGCTACAGCAGAAGTCCAGGGCAAAGGGAGTCATGAGGCAGAGAATAAAGTTTATGAGAATGTCTTAATGACTATCAGATACCAACCTGGAGGATTCTCCCCTAGACTCTTGTACTTCCCATGCAATATCAGACAGCTGACTTAAATGTGTCTTTCCCAGATGTCCTGCAAGCATGTTCTCCATTTCTTTTAGCTGCTTGCCTGGTTTACAGAAATGCCTGCAGCTCAGGACCACATTGGGTATGTATGGGACTTGTGCTTTGAGCACATGAAGAGGTAGATAGTTCTGAAAAGATCTATTTCTAGGTGAGCAAGATTCAACCCACACAATCCGTGAAAACTTCTGACCTCAAGAGCTGTGTCCTTCTCTTCTCTACCTGTAATACTGTGATCCTTGAGACTGTCTTGTGAAAATTATACCAGAAATATTTGTGAAGAATTCATAAAATGTAGACATGAATATTAAACAGAATAGGCCAGGGAAAAATGAACAATTCTGGGTTTATATCAGGGATCTAAGTGCTTGCAATAAACAGGGCATTAAATCACATGCTGAAGAAAACCCTGTAGTAAAGATGCCTGTTCATTAACTGAAGTCTCTCTACCCTATGTCCTCAATGAGACCAAGATTCCCCAGAGAAAATACAAAACAATATGGTCTTTAAGCTCATCTTCTCAATGGATATACAAAAGGTGACACAAAATTCTGACAGTCTATGTACCTTATGATTTCACCATACTATAAAAACCTTTTAAGGCTTTTAATTCAATTTTATCTGTGTGTGATAATATGCAGTAACTGGTTTTTTTAACAAAGATGGACACGATGTTGAGTGACTTGATTAACAATTATTTGAATTCTATTTTACATTAAAATCACATCAAAACCCAAGGCAAAAAAAATTCCCAAAGGTTTCTATCTCAGAGCCTCATGATCCTTCTCAGTCCATTTATTTGTGCAAGTATGGGATAGAAATTGCAGTGGTTCTATCAGTCTGAGACTGAATTTTGACTTCATGGCTACAGTAACACTGTGCAAGGCTTCTCTTCCACATTTCACTAGCTTTTATAATACACAACAGTGGTGAACATTGCTTTTGAATTGCTATTTTCTATCGTAATTCGCTTTTCTCAGAACATCTCATGCAAAATTCATCTCCTTCGCCTGAAGGCTGTCTGAGGAGGGACTACATTGGAGATCTGCATTGTCATCTTTCCTGTCCAATGTGTATTTGAGACTGTTGGGTGAGAGGGAGGTAGGATCCAGGTATTTTTTCTAGGGTGTTATCACAATTTTATCACTCCTCCAACCATCAGTGCAGTAGTGCCTTGCCAAAAGCGTGGGGAAACTGCAGAAGGATGAAATCCAGTGCAACAGGATTAAATTGATGGCATGGTTGGGCATTGCAGCTGAATTGTAAAACCCCTAAATCTTTCATTGCTTCTCTATTTCTTACTGGTGCTTGCAAATCCATGGTTATGTTGGATAATCTGATAATGGAGCAGAAGCTACCAAAAATGCTGTATTGCTTATGCTTGAAACATTACCTTTGACTGTGGAATTTCCTGTTAGGATCCCTCCTTTCATACTTCAGGACTGGATTACCTCAAAGTAAACTACACTGGGTGCAATCCAAAATCCTACAAATCACAGGGCCAGAAGAAGATCAGCTGCTGGTAGCAGCAATATATGCCCCTGGTGTTCCTTGCAGTGGAATGACTCCTAGCTGGAATATAAAAAATTGATTTTGGATGAAAGGTGTTGGTTGTGAGTTCTCATGGGTGATTGTTGTTGTTGTTGTGAGGTGTTGGCCTGGGTTCTCATGGGGATGAGTAAACACACTCTGTATTTTTGGGCCAAGTCACCAAAGGTTGTGTCAGTGGAAATACCCTTGGAAAATCTCTCTTGACTTGAAGGACAGCAGGTTACCCACGGAGTATCCTCTGGTGACGTGCCTCAGCTTTGGAATGACCCACTCTTCTCTCCTCCTGACCCCCCCTGTATGCCAGAAGTACTCAGCTGGCGCCACAGGAGTGGGATTTTGAGTGAGATTTGGGATAATATTCCTATGATATATGGCAGGGATAGCCAGAGGATTTATAGACTTCTTCTTGTGCATTCCTGCAAGTCTCATTAAACACAAATGCTGAAGATACCCGGGACACAGAAGATGCCTAGCCTGTCCCACTAAGTGAGCATCCTTGGGCAATGGGAGATGCAAAACCAGTTTCAGACTGCAACCCCATGAATTAAAAAATAAAAAATAATTTTAAAAAATTAAAAGTTGAAGGAAATTACATCCTTCTATAGGAAGAGAACACCATCACAGAGATGTTTTTTATTTCTGTCATTCCTTCCTTTGGACAAATAAAACCCTGCGAACTTATGAGGACCTGCACTTGTTATTTCATCACTTATAAGCAATTCCAAACTCATGTTTATAAAACTGTTACATCCTTTCAACATCTGTTTCCAATATATGTGAGAGCTGGACTTATCTTTGTTGTCTGCTGCAGTCTGGCAGTTTTATTTGGGATTAAAATCCCCTTTGAATGCACAGTTCTGTTGATCTGGGATTTTGGACAAATCCAGAAAAGCTCACCTGGAAATGATAGATCCTTATGCTACATAAATGTCTTTCTGAACTTTTTAAAGTTCATTACACTGATGGACCAAAATATTTAATTATTGTCCTTTCTATAACTTTTTTCTTCTGCTGTTTTCCTCTATTATGATTATAGAGTCAGAATCCATTTTATGATGGCTGAGTAAGTTGTCTTGGCTGTATTTCACACAACCCTATGAACCATCTAGTTTAACCCTAAGTCTGTCACTTCCTATGGAATTATTTCAAAATAAATAATAATATGTGGTAAAAATTAATGCAGGGTGGATGATTTGAGGTAAATTGAATAGGTCTGATCATGTGAAAGGGAACAGGTCTGGTCATGTGGAATTTTATACTGGAAGTCAAAAAATAAAAAGCAATTTTACTTCAAATACTGACAGTTTATATCATACTGATAGTTATTATTTCAAAAAATGTTCAAAAATTGCATTAATTTTGGTACTAGTTTTTGCTACCCCAAGTGAAGTTTTTATATAACATATTCATAACAGTATATTCTTCTTTTCCTATCCCCACCCTTTCTTTTTTTTTTTTTACTAGCCACACTGTTACTGTGTTTGCCAGATTGACTGTGCTTATGATCTTTATGGGACAAATAAGGAGAAAGAAAATAGAGTTTGCTAAAACATAACTCGTGCCTGCCAGCACAAATATAGGCCTGAGATTGGAAAGACAATTTTTTTCATTTTTTTAAAATCAGTCAAAGACTGCCAACTTATGAATTGATGAAAGTTGCATGAGAAGCTCCAAAAAGGGGATGATCAGAGACAAAAAGGTTAAAGTGAATATGATTTAAACTACTGTAAAACACTGACACAACTACTTTTGTAACCCCCTGGGATGAGTTCTGACAGTTTTTCCTAGTTTTTATTCACTCATCATTCAGGCAAAACTCCCACTAACCTCTCTCCCACGGTCTAATTTCTGACTAATATTTATGTACATTAGCTCTATGTCACCTTGCTGTGGATCACACAATCTTACTCATTTAGCTTCAGGAGACAAGTATTTCACACTCCAATATAGGCAGAGCTGTCACAGCCTAAACATGAAAAAGCATTAGAAACATCATAACACTCATTCCTGCTTCTCTGGGCAGCTTTATGTTCCCTTACTCAAAAGCCTTTCTTTTCAGATGCAGAACTGCTTTCATTATACCATTCTGACAAATAAGTATGTAGCCATATGATGGCAGCAATATGCTTAAATATGTGGATCCCAACATTTAATATGTTTTACTTGTCCATAAAAGGAAGATACAACTCAAACCAGTGTTCTGGAGAGCTAGACACAGCAGTCAAACCTCACATTCAGACTGAAGCTGTCACAGTTTTTGACTACAAAATAAAGTTTAGCCAACATTTTTGATACTGAGTACAATTCTAATGAATCCAGTAATTCCTTCCAAAACCATTTCAACCTCCTTAAATGCAGAAGAAGCATTTAAAAAAGCAATTTGTCTTAGCACAGTACATGTACTGACTGGACGACAAGGAATTACCTATGCACTCATGACTCCACAAAGGAAGATTAAAAAGTGCAACAGTATCAAAATGAGATCTTGAGGGAAGATGCTGGAAACTTAAACTTTCATTGGTTGATCTAAATTTCTCCAAAATGTACCTTTTAGCAGGTGAAGAAATTGAATGAATACCAAATACAAGCCAAAATGGAAAAGAGATTTCATGAAAGCGCCATGCTTGACAAATTATTCAAATTATTCCCCAGAGAATTCTTAAATTCTCAAAAAGATGGTGTAGAAATAGCGGTATATAAAAACTGCATGGACATACAGTCATGCCTATAAGGCTTGGATAAATAATTACAGCATTGACAAAGAACAACTTTCTTTGTCATTTCCTGGGTTTTCTCATCCTGTGATCACTGGCTTCCTCAGGAGATCATGCTATCTAGCCTGTAAAAGAGAGCTCTTTTAAGACTAAAAGTACAAAAAATAAAGGAGATAGGATCTGGAAGGATAAGAGGACACTGGAAATATATTCCCGCAACCCTCTGATAGTAACTTGCACTAATATTTTTCCCAAGGACAGCTCCACTGAAAATTTATTGAACACACATTTCTATCCAGTGAATTTGAACTCCTCTGATTCTGGGGGGAGAAATGTTTCACGGAAAGGAAGTGGCATGCCTACACCTTGGACAGTAAGAGACTTTTTAGATAAATACAGATAAATTCAGACAAAACTTGAGCTCCCTCTGGACTCTAACTCAGAATAAAGATTAGGGAAAATCAGAAGTTGAGGGGTCAGTCCCCTCTAGTACCTGCTGTGTAACTCCAAAGAGACCTAAAGGGGCATAACAGTGTTTGAACAACTTGAAGGAAATTGGGTTACACAACTTTACACCTCTTCCTTCTTTGTTTATTTTAATTGCTCTCTCAGCCTTTTCCCTCTAACCCTTTACTAGTTTTGCTGTTATTAAACAAGGAAGATTACACAGAAACAAACCAAAATAAAATAGAACGTGTTTTCACTGATTGTATTTTTTGATAGTGGAAAGAAATATTTTTTTTAATTCAACAGAGTAAGCATATTACAATAGGTTTTCATATTTTAAGAACGACAAAGCACAATCTCTCATCAAGGGATCCAAATAATTTCTGGAAACAGCTTTGTGGTAGGAGATGTTACATGAAGAAGATTAAGGTGTTTTTTTTAAAAACAATAAATATTCATTTGCTTTGTCTGTGTCTGTGAATTAAAAACACAAACCCAATTCTTTTTTTTTAACAGATGTTTTCTTACAGATCACTTTGAGGGTCTACCTGTATGGTCTACTTGCATGGCCACAAAAAGAAATGTAATTCAAAAAGAAATGGAGAACAGGAAAATTTTGTAGCTTAATAGAAATAATTAAAATCCAAAAAAGTCCTGAGAACCACACTGTACCTTGTTCTTGACAAACATGCTTTTCTGTATTTATCAGCATCTGAGCTCTTGTATCTACTGAACTCTAAAGATATCAAGTCATTGACTGACAAATTTCACCAAATGAAAAATACTAAAGTAATGTGATTCTCTTAAAAAAATTAATAGCAACTTTCAGAGAATATAAATTACTTTCTGTGAACTTTTCAAAATTTAAGTATTTGTACAGGCTTTAGAAATTAATGTTTACTATCAATGTGAGTTCATACGCAAACAGAAAATCAGTTAAGCCCAGTAAAAGAAGTTCTTGTTCCATTAACCTCTCCCACATTAATATTCTTTTATATAAGAAAGGCAGGTATGTCATATTTTTCATCTGCCATTCTTGCATTATTTATTGGTTTGATCCTGCAAGCTGCAGTGTTCCGAATGAGCTACACTTATACAGAAAAATATCTTGCAAGAAATGTGGCCTTGCAGATTCATTCCCCAGTTATCCCTAAATCTCACCTATCAACATCCTGACTATGTTTTCAGGTTAAAAAACAAATCAAAACAAACAAACAAAAAAACCCCAAAAACCCCCAAAAAACCAACAAAAAAATCCCAACACCAAAATAAAACAAATTTTAATTTGCATTTAGGGCATTTCTTGTAATTTTCACATTCCTGTTTTATTCATAACTCAGAGAACACCATGAACTAAAGCTGAAGAAGGCAGGACTGGAGGACCTGCAGGGAATCCAGGTATCTGTAGTCTAGCCTGACTGCCAGTCATCCTTGATCTAAAATAACACTTTCAGCTTCTCCAAATCTTCACCTTTGGCCATTAGAAATCACAGAAATGACCCATGGACATTGTTGGCCTTTGGATCACATCTCAAATATAAGGGAAATTTGTTTAAACAGGTGCTAGTAGTACCATGAGAACTGAAAAATACCTACATGACAAGGTATAGCAATTTCACTGACGTTACCAAATGCATACTTCCACACTTAACCAAGACTCAATGGGTGCTTCCACTATATTCAAATTTTCCCTGTGTGTTTTGACCTTTTCTCCTCAGAATATTGCCTCTAATTTTCGGCCATTTGCCATATGAGATGAAATCCACACACAGTTCATAGAAGACTCAAACAGAGTTTCTGCTGCTTCTGTTTTCATTTTATTTAGGTTTATTTTTCTAAACCACATGTTACCTTATACCTTGCCAATGTAACTGGTTTGGAAATAACGTATTAATTCAAACAATGTTTGTTTGGAGGAACTCTCTGATAGCTTTCAGCTGGCTAAACACACTTAGATAGCATCCTGTTGGTTTCTGAGACAGAAGTGAAAGGCTGATCTGCTTACTAAGCGACAGCTTTGATGCAATATCCTTACAATATATGAGTACTTACACTTCTATATTCCTGGTGGTAGCTTTTCCTCAGGAGTCCTTCAAGTGCCAAAGTTCATGCAGTTCATGTTTATATTCAATTAAAACCTCAACTAAAATATTTGCAGACAAATGCTGCATTCTCAAGCTCTACGGAAGCCATTCAGACACATCTTCTACACAGATAACAGTGTGGGCTAAGTAGATAATTCCATGACAAATCACCTCTACTGCTGTTTATTTTGGTAGAACGTAGTTGCTAAATTTGTTTTCATGCATCCAAAATGAAATGTAACTTGATAATGCTTCTACTGAAAATACAAAATGGGTTCAGAAAAGGAAACTGCAATTCAGATTTGTTTTAAAACATTTCACAAACTGCCTGATTATTTTGCTTTCCAGGGGAAACAAAAATCTAAATGTGCCATGTGCAAAACTGAATGAAATTCAATGTGTTTCTAGAATGAACTTGAAATACTAGTAGTTAAATATAATGATTCATAACCACATTTTGATGGTGTTTTTCTCTTTTACTACTCTCTGAAAGCCTTGTAGGAGCAATCAAGGAAAGCAATTATAAACAAATAATATTAAATGCAGTATGAATAACCGTATAACTCTTTTTAGCATAAGAATATTTCCCTTCCAACTGAAAAAAATGAAGCTGTTTTAGTAGTTATGCAACATATTTTATTATCTACTTTAATTAAGCTCAAAACTCCAGAAGTTTACTTAGAGAGCAGTCCAACAATATAAAATATCTTTATTATGGCACACTCGTAGCCACAAATTAAATGTTTCCTTTTCTACCTGTCTATGAGAGTGGCATTGACTTGGAAGTAATTTGTAAGGGAAAGATGCAGTAAATAAATGTTGTGAACTGTTGGTAGATATAATCATTATTATTAGAGCACCATGTTATTTACTGCTAAACAACTGATAGTTCAGGTTGATCAGGGCAGGATAATCAGATGATCACTAATTAATCATAATTAATAATATCCGAGTTCCATGCTGGTAAGACAAACCAAGTATAGAAAAACAGCAGCCACCACTTGCTGTCTCACAAATGCCTTGCTCTATTTATTGGCTTTGCATAGGAGAGCATCTTTTGTGGGATTGTGAGCCGGGTATTTGCTTTTCTGTGAGGGGAAAAGGCCTCTTTCAATGACCCAGCCTTAAGAAACAACAACAACAAGCCACAAAAACCCCCAAAAAACAACAACAACACCAAAAAACCCCACAAAAAAAAAAAAAAAAAAACAAACCAA